>JAQFZC010004701.1:0-15564 GCA_034695205.1 Dicyrtoma fusca | reverse complement strand
TTGGCCTTTATAACTGCTGATTTCTGGTTTTGATCTTTTTGAACGTGTTATTTAGTCGTTTTTACTGGTTTTGAAAAATGCTTATTTCTGGTTTTGATCTTTTTGAACGTGTTATTTAGTCGTTTTTACTGGTTTTGAATGCTTATTTCTGGTTTTTTTGACCTTTTTAAAAGTGTTATTTAGTCGTTTTGACTGGTTTTGAAAATGCTTTTCTGATTATTGACCTTTTTAAGTGTTATTTAGTCGTTTTGACTGGTTTTGAAAATGCTTATTTCTGGTTTTGACCTTTTTAAAAGTGTTATTTAGTCGTTTTGAATGGCATTGAAAAAGCTGATTTCGAAAGTTTACCTTTTTAAGTGTTAGTCATTTTGGTTGGTTTTGAAAGTGCTGATTTCTGGTTCTCATCTTTTTGAAAAAGGTAGGTAATTTGCATAATTTGTATAGTAAAACCTTTTGTTCAGCACTCCTTCCATAAAGTTTCCCAGTTCCGAAAAGTTCCTTAAACGCAAGTTTTCCCTAAAGGCAAAGCTTCTGCCCCCCTTTTGGGGGCAGACGCCATTTATGAACAGATCCTCAACCCTTTTCTGTCCATTCACTTGCATGCGCCATCCCCGCACTGACGAGGCCCGTCACCTCACGCCTACCTCAAAAACTACCAGAGGAACGTAACCCGGGAGGAAGGCCAAATTTAGATTTGGCGGACTTTTTTTCTGGATGACCGGGAAAGTCTTGGCATTACTTCTTTTGTCCAGATTCCAGAAACACATCTCTTAAATCTCTTTCTTCTTTTCTTTATCTTTTAACATCAATCGTCAATCTCATTTTCGTCAAAACTCATCTCAAAAATCTCAGTCTGAATCTTTCTAAAGTGACTAAATTGGTTTTTGGATTTGTCAAATTTTTAAAAATCATTTTGTGTTGTGTCCATCGGATTCAGAAATTCGGACCGGTTCGGTGTTTTTGAATTCGGAGTTGATAGTCAAACTTTTTCATTTGTCGCTTTAAAATTTCATTCTTCCTCATCGCTCAGGTGACAGGTATTTTTTGTATTGCCGTGGTCGACCGACGGAAATTAAGTTCATCAGCGATGGAAGGTGAGCTTGGTTTGTTTTGATCTGGATCTGACACGATATTATAATTTTGAATTTATTTGACATTAGGCTCAGTGTACATAATTGTGGCCAACCTGTTTTTCTCCGGTGTTACTCATGACTCAGGTCAATCAAAATGGAACCATCTTATTTGTCGAAACTTTATTTGTTATTACTAATCTTTTGATGTTTAATAGTTGACTGTGAAATTGGCAGTGATTGGTATTAGCGTGATTAATGTTGACTGTTTCATGTTTGATACTTCAGTCAAGAAAGTCTCATCACTCATGTTACAAGTTGGATTTCAGTAGAACTTATTAAATGACAAAGGAAATACTGATGACTGAAAAGCATTTACATTTTGTCTTAACATGCACTTACGCACGTATTCTTGTTTATTTTTTTTTTACAGGACATCCAAAAATTAGTGACCGTACGACGGATCTGGAAAAGTTTGTTTCGGATGGAAACGAGATTGTTCATTTAAAACTAAGTAAGATTATAAATCATAAATGCTACTGTGACTATTTGTATTTTGAGTTCGTTGATTTGATCTACTAACCAACTTTTACACATCTGCGGTAAGCATTATACAGATTTTTACTTGTTTTGCAGTTCGCAAAGTGGAAGACCTCAGTGATGATCTAGGAGAATTTAAGCCTGCTATGTGTCATCAGATATTTAATGAACAGTAAGTTTGTAATTTGTAATGCAAAGTATTTACTTGTTATTACTAACAAAAGAAGTTCAAAATCAAATGACGGAGTGGTAAAACTCCAAGATAATAATGCTTTCCTATGCATACCCTAAAATGCCCTGTAATATGTGGGTAGGTACTTCTTCTGGCAGAATTACAGGTACCCACCCTCGTTGAGTTCGAAAATGAAAACTGTAAAATTAAACCACTACGCACAGTACCCCTCCTGGGATAAGGGGAGGTTTCAGGGAATGTCATTAATTGCTAACGGATATGTTTCAAGTTAAAAACAGGAAAACAGATAAATATATCGGTTTGCTTGTAGCAAAATAGTTTTTACAATAACTCGTATTGAGACAACTGCTCACTATTTTTTAGGCTGTAAATGGAAATTTTAACGGGGTTGGGCTTACAATTTCAACTAGCAAATATACAGAATATAGTTTTTTAAAGTTATCGGTGTATGCAGATGTTGATGTTGAAATATTTTCGAGTTTTGAAGGGAAAATTGGATTGCCCGTTTCACACTAACAATATTTTGAATGAAGATAGTTTAAAAATCAACATTGCGTACTCGTTAGAACATATGCCATTAAAAAATATTGAGCCAATTTTTACTGAAATTTCAAAAAGTGATATCTACCATGAATGTAGGGAAAAAACGATAATTCATGCAGCCTTTTCGGCTAAAAAAATAATTTTTATTTTATTATTTGTTTTTTAATTATTTAATTTTTAGTTTGGACGCGGTTTTCCCCAGCATTTGTAAAATTAATTGCGAAATCAAGCTTTATTCAAGTATTTAAAAAACTACTACAAAAATAAAAGTTTTGAAATTTTCAAACAATTTTCAGAATTTTGAATTGTTTTTCAAAATTCAAAAAAGGGCGGCCTAGAGCCTTCTATTGTCGACATTTTAGAAAAAACCCGAAGTCAATTGGACTTTCCTGTGAGGAGTAATGCGGGAATCCCTATAAAATGTATTTCTCCCCCTTAGCAAAGCTTTAGGGGGAAAGTCGAATTTTCAAAAACAAATTTTAGTGATTTTTGGATCTTTGGTGATGCTAGCTATCATTTCATCAACTTTCATTAGAATCGGAGAGATTATTTTCCGCCCCTTACAGGATCGAGAAATCTTAACTCCTTACGATAATTTTGCGTCTTGTGTTTCCTACAGTGAATCGGTGTTCGGATATGAAAACCTTCGGATAGAGCTTTATTTTACCAGTGGAAGTTTGAAAACCTACCTTGGAATTCGTTCTACCAGCAAAGTTTCACCAGCTATTTGTGACGGAGTAGAAGTGAGTGAAAACCATGCTGCTATAACGTTTTTAAGTCTTGTGTGTAGGCTCTAGTATAAGCACCTTCGTCCTTATATTTACCTTTAATTCCGGCTTGATAGTTCAACGCCGACGTTGCATTAATGATGTGATATAACGATTGGCAGTACAGTTTTAATACATATTGTACGCTGATTTGTGTTTTAACAGTTATTACAGCTGGCCTTGCGGTGCACAGTAAAAAATCTTTCGAATCGATTACTTCTAGGTCATTCAGTATATATTTTGATCTGTTTTGTTTTCTACACAAAGTTGTGCTTAATAAACATTCGTGTCCACAATGTAGGAACAGTACAAAATGTTCAGGCTTGGTATATTGCTTTTAATTATGTATCAGTATTCACGTTTAAAACATTCAGTCATTTATTTTGTAGGTTTAAGTGACCAACATGAATGTATGTAACAATGTAACTAATGGAGCGGGCGTTTGCTGTACAACTGTGTTGTTACTTTTTATGTTATCTTGTGAAAATCTCGTGGCGTTTTTGAAATGAGTGATAATGAACTTAATGATTTTAATTTTAGGCAGATAATATTTTGGAAAAGCTAGAAGCTATACTTGCACCTGGTTATATTACTAACTTGGATGATTTCTCTGCACTCATACCTGCGGAAGCTGAATCGTTTCGTCCAGCAGGAGAACTGATATCTTCGTTCACAAAGATGGTTAGAAACGAAAAACAGTTGCCTAAGCCCCGACTTTCCGGTGAGGAAGAGGAAATGATGTTGGATGAAATCAGTCCTCGAAAAAATGGAACAAATGGAGTGAGTCACCGTCCGGAGGAGAAGACATTCGTTATTTATTTATGTGATACGTCGGACGCAAAGTTTATGTCGTACTTACGTAGAATGGAGCAATTTTTGTTATGGTTTGTTGATGCAGCTTCTTTCATTGATGCTCATGATGAAAAGTGGAAATTTTTCGTAATGTAAGTTGCATTATTAGCTTACGAATCTGAGGAATCTGGTTGTTTGCATGCTTGAATTAAAGGTTGTGATATTAATGTTTGGGTTTTGTATTTTTATTAGGTACGAGAAATATAAAACTTCGGAAGGCAACGTTGCGTATGCATTTGTTGGGTATTCATCCGTGTATAACTTTTTTTCATATCCTTCAAATATTCGTCCGCGTATTGGTCAAATGTTAATTTTGCCACCATTCCAGAGGCAAGGCTTGGGCGTAGAAATGTTGTCAAAGATTTACTCTCACTACAGAAATGATCCGAAAGTTACTGAGATTACAGGTATGGTTCCGGTGTTTCAGTTCCAACTTAGGTACTTAACAAATAGGCGTGTTTATAATCTTGATCATAATTATCAAGTATAAAGGTGGATTCATCAATATTTGCATTTAACGGACCGCACTCTGTTTGGATGTAATCAATACATCTGGTCAATTTTTAATGTCCGAAAAGTAAATTAAAAGATTAAACGTCAATTTGATTGTTCGTCTGCGCTTTAAGGCGGTCGAGCTTTATTACGCTTATTACACTAAAGCTTTCTTTAACTAGGAATAAAGGGCCCATAGTCATTATGTGAAGCTGTAACTTCAGTTGGTAGGTGTTTTATAATTTTGGCGTGATTATATTTTTGTAGTCGAAGACCCCTCTGACGATTTTGAGGCTTTGCGAGATTTCGTTGACGCTCAGGATTGCCTGAAACTTGCATCATACTCAACAGAAAATTTACAAAAAGGCTATACTTCGGAAATGGCGGACGAGGCAGCTAGAATTCTTAAGATGACAAAGGTTTTTAATTTTATCCATTGAATTGTACAGCACGTACAGTAGTAATTACCTGTGCTAATTTGTGTATTTGAAATGATTCTGCAGAGGCAGTCTCGTCGCATTTATGAAGTTTTAAAACTTAAAAGCATCAATGTGAATGATGAGAAGCAGTTCAAAGAGTATCGTTTAGATGTTAAGAGCCGCCTTAATATTCCCTACCAGGTAAAACATTTGATTTGATTTGAACATATTTAGTTTAAATATATTGAGTGAGCTTAATACTTTACGTATCGAGCTTCTCACTCGTACTCACTCCTTGATCGTAAGGAAAATTAGATACATATTTTGATATGTAAGTGATTTAGATTTATTCATCATGATACATTCTTCATTTGTGTTTTTTTGTGGCGATAGAAGCAAGAAAAGGACATTAAACGAATGATGAGCAGGAAGTGCAACACAACGGAGTTGCAGCAAGCAGCTCAAATAGATGATGCTTCCAGAAAGACTGAGCTGCAAAGTAATTTTCAGAATTTGTTCCAGCACTATCAAAACGTTCTTCAGCGATTAGATAAGTACGTGGTTTGAGCCTTGTGTATTAGGTACTGTTTCGTATTTTGCTAATGCGTTTCATTTTTTCATACTTTTCGATTAATGTATAGCAATAGTGGTAAGTATTCCACCTACTCTTGTAATGTACTTTTTTTGAAATGTACAAAAAATACTATTTATAAGTTCAATTATTTTTAACATGATTATGGGAAATGCCATTTTTGGCACACCGCACCGGTGCAAATAATTATGAACAATGATGCATCGTTGTACACTATCCACTTTTGTTTTAAGATTACGCTAATTAACAGACCATTTTTACAAGCTTTATTTAATTTAAGCCAATTAGCAATTGCATGTCCTTTAAGCGTTCTTCTATAAAATATGTAAAAATAGAAATTTAAAAAAAAAATTGGAACAAATCTTTGTAAGTAATGGCACCAAAAATGCTACTCTACATGAGCCACTTAAATAAATTGGCTATTTCGTGAGCCGTTTTCGACAATCCAACGTCTGTTAGGTTTGTAATCATTGCAACTGCTACACCTTTCACCTCACCACTTTGGATTTCTGTTAGAAGTATGTCATCTTCTGTCGTAGCCTTATTATTTTGAGAAAATGAAACTTTTGAGTCCACAACATCCTGTCCGAACCGAAACTGTTTAGGGAAGGCAAGTAAGAGTACTGAACTTGCTCCTATCGCTCCTCCAGTATGATGGACGGTGAGGAGATCACGTTCTTTGCAAAACATACAATTTCTCATGGGCTCGCCGATGACAAAACCGAGGCCGTACATGAAATCAGGGTTAGTTTTTTGATGTGTTCTAGCGTCACCTGTCCACAGCTGTTGAATTGTGGATTGTTTCAAATAAGGCTTCTTTGGTAATCCTTTATCTGCAATAAGTGAACTAGCATTGTTTTTTGAATTCGAATAAGTCTTTTAACTAACATTTTTCAAAAAATTTACCGCATCTCGCATTCTTCACATCTGTGTGTTGGTAGCAGTATAAAAGCATATTGCCAAACTGCGTCAGGTCTTGAACGTTTGACAGGAAACTAAAACAATCCAAAATATACAATAATATTATTAACTGCAGGTCTATCGCACTGTAAAGCTTATTTCCAACAGTTTACAACTAATACATATTACAGTAGTATTTCGCAAATTATATTGTGATTTAACAGTACCCTCCTCCGCTCCATTTGTAGCTGTTGTCAACATACGGTGAGTTAATCAGACGACCGTGTTTGTTCTTTGAGTAGTACCTAGTATTAAAAATAAATTTTAAGTAACTGAGAAAGACGTATTCTATCGGTTTAAGTAACGCATATATTATGATAAATTTACTTGTATTTCACTTAATACGTTGGAATGTATTATTACTCTAACATTTTCTCCAACCTACCTAGTTCTGTTGTAAATGATAGGTTCGTGCTCGTCTAAATGTGTATTTTTTAATCCCCAAAACTGAAACATTTTTTTCGCATATTTAGGAAATTCTTGTTCAGTAATCTTCTCAATTATTCCAGAAACGACAGTCCATCCATGTGTAGAGTACAAATATTTTTCACCTAGGAAATATTTGATAAAATATTTTGTTATTATTGATGATATTGTGATCTAGTTTTGTTACTCTCTAAGTGAGCGATTAGGTAACTTATTTAGTCAGCTTTTTTGCGTAGCGTAAATGCACGGCTGCGTTCTGCTTTCAAACTGTAGCTAGCAGAATATAGAAGTCTAGTCAGTCTTCATATTAATGTATACAGTTACCTGGTTTATGGTGTAGTTCGTCATGTTGAAATAGTTTCATAGACTTTTCAATGGTATCGAATTTGTCTTTAAGAAAATACTCTTTTAAATTCATCTCATTCTCGTCCTTATTTTCCTTCTCGCCCTTCTTTTTGTAATGACGAATCCCTGACAAATGACTCAAAAGATGCCTCGTTGTAATCGTCACCTAATAGGATCACATGTTCGGTTTTGGTTTAATAATATATGTGAGATCAAATCTGTTTTAATATTTTTCTCTATTTTATCTCAAGAACGTACCGTTGCCCCGTCTACTTCTTTTTCAGGAAATTCTGGTAGATATGTTTGAACAGGACAGTCTATATTAATTTTATTATCTTCAATTAATTTAGCCATCATCGCCATTGTTAATGATTTGCTAATGCTAGCAATTCTGATCACTGAGTAAGGTGCCATTTTAACTCCATTCTCCACATCTGCATATCCGAATCCTACAAAAGCAAGACACGAAAACCGAAGCTGTAAGTATTTGGTATTCTTAACTTAATCATATTTAAATGTCTTGTTAAATGAAGTTTATTCCACTTGCCTTCATCCCAAATCAATTTTCCATTTACTGTTACCCCAATCACAAGGCCGGGCAGTCCGTGTTCCACCTGAACTCGGTCACACAGTACTTTGGCTTGTTTAATGGATTCATCAAGCTTAACATGATAATTTGCTATACGTTGTACGCTGTATGAGGCTTGATTGTCACATGAATCGGTTGTGAGTTTTACGCCCACAGAAGAATTGCAAGGTTGAATAATTTTAGCAGCTGGAGCCGCTGGAAGAAGGGATTTCGACTCGTCATTTCCAGGTGAAGACGCATGAATGACAGACGAAGCCAACAATGCACATCCGATCCCAACACCCTTTGCAAGTCGTAGCATGTGAACCTCAAAAAATAAACAATTTTTTGTGCCAAGAATCCTTTTTATTGTTATTTATTTTTCTAAGTTTAATAAGGAGACCCTTCTACTGTATATTTCAGATAGTTTAGTACATATTCATTCAACAGATGTATATTTTATGAATTTGAAAATGTCATGTTATGAACAAGGTAACCCAAAATCATTAAAAGCATAATTAAGGCAAAAATAGTGAGTTTCCAGGTTTTCCAGAGTTTACTAGTGTAACGAAGTTAAAGTATAGCTAACTTAGTTACCATTAAAAACTGAATTTTTCAAAAAAAGTTTAAACTGCTGCCAGGCTGCCACCAGATATTGCAGCTAATTCGTTTCTCATTTTACTCATTAACTACATATTTCTAGAGCATGCCAATAATTAAAATAACACCCAAAATTCGTGCTCATCAGTTTGCTCTCAAAACTGCGGTTATTAAGCGTAAATAAAGAATTTTGGGCTTTTAAAAAAGGATACTAGTTTTAATGCTTAATCGTGGTTGCTTAAAAGAATTATTCTGCATCAATAGGAAGCATAATTTGGATTACCTTACCTTAGTCATGAAATATAACAAACTGATTTAATACAATCGACATTCAGCGAATCAGTAAACAGTACGTATGATATCTACAAGAACACATTACAGTTCCCTCATTATGACATTATACGTAAATAAGAACACATTTTTTAAAAGTGCCTTTACAGACAATGCAATGCAGCGTGTGCTTTTAAAAAAAGTGACATTCGGCTGCTATAGCATTGCATTTTTGTATCAGGGTAAGTGTTTTACAAAATAAGGTAGTACTTATGTATATGCTTGCTACTCATGCATCTAACATGGGTATGCTGCATTAATCGGGGTTCGGTTTTCGGTTCTTTGGTCAGCTTTTGCTTTAGCAATATCTCATTAACACTTATTAGAAATATCCAAAACAATAATAAAATAATAATGTCCCTGACTAACCCTGACAGATACAATAGATAAAGTGAATCTATTTATAGACTATAAACTATTATAAGAGAGTAAATTACCATTGTATTATTGCATCCAATGAGATTGTCCTATATTTCTGGTTTAACAATAAATTACAACTTTTTACTGCTGGATTGTATAAAGTTGTACTTTTACGAGTCTTTGTACTTTTTAATGTAGTCAAGTAATCACAGAAGCATTGATGGAGACAAGCGCTTTTGTTAAAAACCAAACCAAACAGCTGATGATGAACGAGATTATTTAACCGTACCTACTCTAATTCGAGTAATCTCTATTGTAAACAGCCCGCTAAAGTTACTAGTAGTTTGGCAAGTTGTACGATATATGATGTAGGTAATGTAAGAAATAAATGAAATACAGGGTTTCGTTTACACAGCCGCTTGGATTAAGTACAACAGTTATAAATATTTCGGTATCAAATAGAGTGTGTCAGTCAGAATGAGAATGTAATCTTGCACTTTTGGTTGTTTAATACTTTATCACAGCTTTATCGCGGTACACAGGATTTAAATTAACTTACTTACGTATTTAAATGGCAAAGCCTGATATTAGTTGTATTGTTTATATTTTGTGTCTAATGAGAATGGCCTTCAACAACTGCTGTCAACTAAAATGAATGTTAACGTTGCTTTATAAATATATGTATCTTCAACCTGTACAGTATTAGTGTGTAAAAAAGTGCTGTCATTTCACGTGTTTCAAAGTATGTCTACCTATATCTATATAATAACTATACCTGATCAGTAGTGATCAGAATCACAGGATTAGATGAGCTTACAGGCAATGACAAGACAAACTGGTCTTTCGAATTAGAAATTCAAGTAAAAAGAATCTTATCATGAAACGTATTAGATGCTTTAGGTCTCATTTGCAACCCTAGAGAGGACTAGAGATTTGGACTTGAGTAATTATGCAGTTGGTTGAAAGGTTCGACTATAATAAAGTAAATCGCAAAGACTGTGACTCAAAGACTCAATTCAGATAATTTAGAATCAGCCTACTTCTTGACTCACAAAAAGAAAGTCACTTCAGGACAGTGACAGTGCATACATAGAAGACAGAATAATATAAACATACTACTGCACATTAGTATAGCCGTGTAGCCTGTAGTCACTTAATCCACAAGAGAATCGCAAATTTTATTTTTCGTCTAATTTATTGCCAAAATAATTTCCACGAACAACCTTAGCAATAGGGCAAAGGCAAAACTCGTGTATTTTAACTCACTGAACTGAACTGTTGACTGTTAAATCTTATGTACATACTATAAGTATAATTCTCACTATTGATTTCCTATAGTTTCTAATACAAAATAAGACACAAAAATAC
Organism: Dicyrtoma fusca; assembly: GCA_034695205.1. Lineage (NCBI taxonomy): Eukaryota > Metazoa > Arthropoda > Collembola > Symphypleona > Dicyrtomidae > Dicyrtoma > Dicyrtoma fusca. Next base: position 5,139 of record JAQFZC010004701.1, on the reverse strand, counting down.
AAAACTACCGGACCTCTTGCTTGATGCTTGTACTTACGTACTTTTGAACTTAATAGAAAGAAAAATCGGGTGTCGGGTAAAATCCCGCGGCCCTGTCTATTTTTGAAACTTATTCAACATTCTACCTTCTAAACAGTAAAGAGTAAAGGAGTCTAAGATCTACGAGCCTCTACGTACTTTTGTGATAAGTCAGAGTCCAGATCATCTTTTATTAGTTCTGACGTAATAAATTTCAAGCCTTCGTTCCCTAGGAGAGTAGCAGAACGGTACGTGTTATAGGTCCAGATACCCTTCACAGGTTTCAGTGAAAATATGAGCGGATCTTTACCACATTTTTCTGAGGGGAAAGTTGTAAAAGGTTTTGGACGAGGATCTAAAACTTTGGGAATCCCAACAGCTAATTTAGAACAACAAGTAGTGAATAATTTACCAGCGGATTTTAAAACCGGGATTTACTATGGGTGGGCTCAAGTAGACGACAGTCCTGTGTATGAAATGGTTACGTCCATCGGCTGGAATCCTTACTTCCATAACGAGCTCAAATCCATGGTAAGATTTACGTGGTTACTTATATGTACTATGTAAGTATATTATGACATATATTTATAATGGTGTTTATGATTTCTAACCATGATTCGCTAGTTTATTTTTAATTATTTTGTTTATTTTTTCTCTGTATTATACTTAAGTATATATTTGAGAGATAAAATATAGTGCTAGTGTACATTATCTTTTAGGAAACACACGTGCTCCATGAATTTGAGGAAGATTTTTATGGGTCAACCCTCAAAACTTGTCTAGTTGGTTACATTCGGGATGAAATGGATTTTAAGTCAATAGGTGAGAATCCGCAATCACGTAAGACGTAATGCTGTGTATTGTTTCTCCACAAATTTCAAGTCTTGTAACAACAAATCGAAAGTTTACAGTATTTTACATTGTTTTACAGACGAGTTGAAAGCGGCCATTCAAAACGATATAGACATATCCAAAGAAAAATTGAAGGAACCGAATAACCAAAAATACCGCACTGATCCATTTTTTTCCCAACCTGCAAGTGCGTGCACTAACGGTGTATGAAAATGATCCGAATAAAATTTAATATGTGCAGATCTACTTCAAAGAATTTTTCCATTCCTGGAAACCGCTGACACGATAATCTATTTTGTAATACAGTAGTATACAATTATTATTATCGAAACGGTTTCGAACTTAGTATTTTTGTAAATGATAATGTTTAATAATATAATTGTACAATTTCTTAATTATTTTTATGTTTAGTATTAATGTAGTTATGTATGTCTAGAAAGAATGCCGGGCAATCTAACATAACGCTGAAACTCAAGAATGCGTGTAGTAGTTCTATAAATAAATCTTTAGCAGGAATGAACGTGCTGTGCAGCAGGAAATGCAAATACCTAGGTACTTAAGTAAGATCTGATGTGTTACTTATTATATAATGAGTATTGAAAAATTTCACGTAATAAAAAAAAGCCAAATAGGAATCAAAATTACAAATACAGACTGATTTATTCATAAAGACTCTGGTCTGGTGGTTCCAACAATATTTAATAATAACTAGAACACTCACACAAATGAGCTCTGGCTATCTATCATTCAGGGCACAAAAGCTAATGCGCTGACGTGATCTTGGGGAAATTAGCCAAATCTTTTCTTCTTGTTTTTTAGGAAGGTAGGACCATCATCAGGTTTAAGATCTGGTGGTATTATTTCGGGCAAAGACTTGGCAATCTCTTCATCCTGGGAGAATATTGTACTTGCAGGGAACTTCCAGTGGTCTCGAACAGGAGGTAGTCGATCTCTCTCACTCGTCGTCCAGTGATGTATTCTGCACCTTACCGGGACTTTTTCAGTTTTATTTATCTAGAACCAAGTAAGATATATAAATATGAATACTAAAATAATACACAAATTCGTAAGCATATACTTGTAAACTATGTTTACATGTGTTATTGATGGTTTTGTAAATTAATCAACGAACTTACAGTGACTGTAATGTAAAATTCCTTTCCCTCTAACTCCATGTTAGGACCGCTTATGGGATCCGATGGCATTGTAAAACAATCATCACCAACATGCACGTGAGCCTTACGAAATGCTGATCTAATGTGCCATGGCTCAAGGGTCCAAGTGTTATCCTTACTCATGCTTATATTCAAAACAAACAGTGCCAAATTCCTCACCGTCTAATTAAATTTTTTCATAAAAAACATTAGCAACTTCATTTGAGATTATACAGTTAGAACTTCAGCTTGTAAGGAATTCAACAATAAATGAAACTTACAAATCCCACGTGTCGAGAGCTAAAGCTAAGCTCGTCCGGCTCCACAGATTTTCCCAGTTTAGTTACATTTTCCGCGGATGCATATTCAGCGGCTCTAGTCAGAATAAGGAACCGAGCTTTAGCCTCTTTAACGCTCACAACATCGCCTGGTCGTCCAACATCTTTAAAAAATAAAAAAAACATTCCATCAATAAAAGCTTTACTTGGTAACTCAACAAAACTCCCACTCACACCAGCCACCAAAGCATGTATAGACTGTATAGTACACAAACATTCGTAAAATTCATTTACCTTCCACATATTTGTGCAGAAGTATAGTTAAATCCTGAGGTTTTTCGGTATTATCTTGCAAAGTTTCATAGATGTTGTACTTTTTACGCAACGCTGGCATTCGGTAACTTTTTTTTAATGGAGCTGTATGCCTTCTTTTCAATACGTATGTGGTCTGCAAATAATAAAGATTTATTTACTAACCCCAGTTCCATTATACACATCAGTACCCACATCCCGTTTTAAAACCAAAATGTATAAATAATTACGTATAAAGCACATATTCCCACTTACCCTCAGCTGTTGAAAAAATTGAGGATTTTCAATAAACGGTTGACAAATTCGCTTCCACATTGTGAAAAAAAATGTATCGATCAACTTCTGTCAATATTTTGAACTACCTACTGTTGGTTAATTCTGAAACGGGGCTACAATTTAAAAAAAAACGAACACGTCGTTTAAAGTATCTAATTTTTAACAATTATTGTGCATTCACATTGACATCGTACATAACCTATTCGCAACTAGGAAATCATGGAAAGAATACTTTACAAAAGTGCTTTTACTAGAAAATAACATTTTTAAAAGCATTCAAAACCAGTATCTGTAACTTTCAAAAGGGTCATAACAATAAATTAACATTTTCAAAAAGATATAAAACAAGAAATTAACACTTTCAAAAAGCCAAAACAAGATATCAACAATTTTAAAAAGGTCAAAACAAGATATTAACACTTTCAAAAAGACCAAAACAAGATATTAACATTCAAAAAGACCAAAACAAGATATTAACACTTTCAACAAGACCAATACAAGATATTAACACTTTTAAAAAGACCAAAACAATATATTACCTATTTCAAAAACATGTAAAACAAGATATAATACCGTTTTGAAATGGTTAGTGTAGATTTAGCCCGACGAAACACCTCTGTCTTACCTAAATGACGCCAAAATCACCGGATTTATTAAGTGATTTTATTTTAGACAAGTGGCTTCTTACTTACTTTAGGCGTTAAAGAACCTAATTTTAGGGACCTGGTTGACCCGGTATAGTGTATATCAATATAATATTTAAAATTAATTAACATTTAAAGTAACGACTGTACACGAACCACTGCATGCTTCACAGCTCATTTTCATGATTCTGTTATCTGTTTTATTTTAATAATACATTAATACACAATGCAAGTCATTTTCAAATTCCGGCTTCGGTGCTGTCTACACTCAGCTTTTAGTTCAGTTGGTCGTTTGGAAATGTCACGCCTGTGCCTGTGACTTACACGCTTCGTAATGGCTATTACAGTGATCACATCTGACTTTTAGCTACAATATTAATATTTTAAGTTTTAAGTAATAATAATGCTGTTTTTAGTATTTTTTAGCCTTAATAAAAAAAATCTATTATGTCATGGTTACGTTCTGTAAAACTTAATGTTGTTTCTTTTTTTTTATTAATACTAAATTATTTTGTTTTTAAAACTGTTTCTGTCACAAAATTAAAAAATGAGTGATTCATTGATTGCTTGATTGCTTCCCAGGAATTTGACTGCTGAATAAACTTATTAGACTGTAAGACTGTAACTGTACATCAAGATCAGGCCTTCTTCTCGTCTTTAAATTATGGATATACATTGCGCATTGCATTGCATTATTGTACAGGATTAAGGATTAGCTTAATGAGGGATTGTTGCATTTCATTATTGCCGTTGAATTTCGCATTGGTTATATTCTGTATCTGTAAAGTTCTATTCACTTCCATTCCATTTCTATTTTCTATTGTTTTGTTTAATCAAACGGCATTTTATAAACTGATACAGGGATACTGTTGCATTGCATATTTGCATTGTATTGGAATTTATTTAAACTTTAAAAACTGTAATACTACAAGAACATATATGTAGTCGTTCAAAAAACATAAGTATTACACTACTACACACTGAAGTACAGTTAGAATTACCCATTAATTTCAAGTAGTACGCGTGAGGGTAATTGTGATGCTTAATTTATTCTAAATGCTGTATCACAATTACCATCAAGTACCCTAACTGTGAAATACCTTCTTTAAGATCTTTCTTCAATCTTTTCGTTACTAAAATATTTAGCAATGAAGTCGAATTCAATGAGATTTCATCAAAAACACATTTTTCTGTCTTTTTTCCACCTTAATCAGTCAGCATGCGCAAACCAGGAAATTCTCCCACAGATGACCAGGCACTAGTTGCTCATGCAATTCCAACAATACGTCGGTCAGGTCAAGGTCAAGCTATTCCTACTTGTTCGTCTCCGTTGGCTAGCACAAGAAGCGAGTCGCACGAAGAGAATCGTCTAAAGTATTCACAGAAGCTCAGAGACGGATCCACCATATTTAATTTTCAACATCAAAATATAATGCTACCCTCCTGTACGTACCCGACCAAAGCCCCAACTATAATCAACTTTGATTTTAAACAAAGCTCAGCCGTTCGTAGCCGTAAAATGGAAATCCCTGGCATTACTGCGCTACTAGATGGGATTCATAATTCTGGAGGGAGGAATCATCGCCTGGAAGCCATCCTAGGTAA
>JAQFZC010004700.1:0-15576 GCA_034695205.1 Dicyrtoma fusca | reverse complement strand
TGATTGCGCGACTTTGCTTGTTTGGGTTGTGGCGCTACACCGAGCGGTAAAAAACCGTCGGTTGTGCGGGTCGGTACTGCACCGGCTACTTCCAAAAGTCGCAGTCGGCAGCAGCGGTCGGTAACCGTGAACAGGTGTGTTCAGAACGGCTTAGTATAATATTTAAAATGTCATAATTCTCATATTTCCATTATTTACTACATAGCAATAAGTTAATAAAATAATTAATGCATGGGTAACTTTGTCGACATTTTTGAAGCGGTAATTTATTTAGATTTACCTCGTTTCAAAAGTAGTAATTTCTATTTCTGACCTTTTTCAAAACGTCATTTTCTAGTAGAAACCGTGATAACCAACATCCCTGAAGTTTTTAAGGTTCTTTAAGCCGTTGTTACTAAGACAAAGTTTTATTTTTATAGTATGCAGTAATAAAAAAAAGATAGTTTTCTAAAAATAATAAATTAATATAATGGGGCAGGACAGTAGTCAACCAAACAGAGTTCATTTGGAGAAAAAAGAAATTCAGGATACTTGCATGCCGTATTTCAAGGACACAGTTGGTCTGGATGAAATCAAGCGTATTGGTCCGTATATTAGGGCAAGAGGAACAATTTTAAAAAATTCCTCTCCTTTATAAAGGATCATGGAATTTCACGCTCGCTGTCGATAGAAGATTTCGTGACGACAGTGCTCAAGAATTCAGCACACCTCTGCATTTACCATTTGTTTTGGAGTACCTACATCAAGCCATTAGTTGCAGTTTGTTTCGAAAAAGAATTAATTGTATAGCATGTATTACACACTTACAAGCTTTTGTTAAAACAATTCTGATTCATATACTAAGTCTATTGGGCTATCCTCATTGGAGGACAGTGATGACCTTGTTTTGTAATAAAGTTCGTCTTTCTATCTACTACAAACTTGAACTTTTGTTTAAAAATTATCTGATCCGTATACTGTGTCCAATAGGCTGTTTTCATCCGTAGACAGTAATGACTATGTTGTGTTAATAAAGTTCCTCTTTCTCCGTAATATACTTTAAGCTAACTTGAATTGAAATCACAATTCATTTTTAAATTGATATACAATTATTATTTACACGGAATGCTTATTTTCAAAGATGCATGATCGATCAGAGGCATTTAGTAGGTACGTATTAAGTTTCATAAACAGCAGAATCCGCCTAGGTTAACTTTTCAATGCTTTTCAATTAAATTAATGATTACGAACTGAACAATAAAATAGTTGTAAGCACTAATAGTGAGTTCAAAGTGGAAGCCCTGAAATAATAAATAAATCTACTAATAATGTACAATAGTTACTTTGCTTCTGTTCATTTTCAATTATTCTTATTTTTTGAAAAATATGATTAAAAATGTCCTTACTTTAAACGATAAAGTTCAGTATAAAAATAATTTAAAAAGCACTGTATTCACACGGCGACGGATTTCCTTGATAAGTGGTTTCACTTCACCCACGGTTTTGCCCCACCTTGGTTTTGGCCCACCACGGTTTTGCCCCACCTTGGTTTTGGCCCACCACGGTTTTGCCCCACCTTGGTTTTGGCCCACGACGGCTTTGCCCCACCTTGGTTTTGCCCCACCACGGTTTTGCCCCACCACGGTTTTGCCCCACCACGGTTTTGCCCATCCACGGTTTTGGCCCACCACGGATTTGGCCTACCACGGTTATGCCCCATTCACGGTTTTGCCCCATCCACGGTTTCGCCCCATCTACGGTTTTACCCCATCCACGGTTTTGCCCCACCATCGATTTTCCCTAACTACGGTTTTGCCCCAGTAGGGTTTTTTCCTAGAACACGGTATTGCCAATACACTTGTGTAATCTACTATCTAATCCAGCTTTGTGTGTTTCCTTAGATTATTCCACCACTACGACTCACTGGACGTTTAACCTGACACATTTAACAATGGAGCAGCCACAACATCCCCTCCTTATAGACGAGGTAAGCCGTGATTTTTGTAATATTAAAAGATTGTTCACCAAAGTTGTGAAGTTTGCGGAAAAATCTACCACTTCCGACTTCACCAACCTATTCTACTTAATTAATTGAAAAGGAAAAGTACGAGAATCTGAGCGAATGCAGAAGAATAATTATATAAGTAGGTTACAAACGATCGACAGCGACCCATAGAAAACTAGTGCGGCTGCCAATACAGAGAACTACATATATAGTTGTGAACGAAACGATTAAGTGTACTTCGTGCCTCTGCAGAGGGAAGAAGTTTGCAAACGTTCTCGCTCCGATTAACAAACGAATTGAAATTTCTTTGCAAACTTCACAACACTGGTATTCACTAATTTTGCATTCACTGAGGGTGTCGCATTTACAGGTATAGGTATTTGAGTATTAATTTAGCTTCACTAGGTAGAATATTGACGGCATTGAAAGTAAAGTGATGAAATGCAATAATGTTCTTCTAGTAAAGTTTATATTTTCATCTTTTTTAATATGTATGTTGACTTCGTAGATCCTGCACACTGTATTCGATAACCTGGATTTTCGATGTCTAAAGAAACTCCGCCTAGTTTGCAAAACATGGAACAGCGTTGCAACCAAAAAAGTCAAACTGGTTTTATTTGGAAAGTACGAAGAACAGCATGGTAATGCTTTGGGCTGTTTGCTCTCTTCTATTTCTTTCCCATCTTTTATAAACGTTGAAATACGCGGAACATTTGGAAAGCCTATCTCAACATTTTTGAACAAAATTGGCAATAAGATTCAGTTTTCACGTTGAACGCCGGAGGGGAACAGTTCGTTTGTCGATTGAGCAATTTCGAAGACCTGGTTGTCCATGCGAAACTTGTCATTAACATGTTGGGTGAATCACAAAAGAAATATTTTCAATTCCAGGACGTTTACAAATTTAACCCACTGTGGGCAACTGCATTTAAGATTACGTCTAATCAGCAAAGGCATTTAGCGGATTACATCGAGTTGTGTCCAAATGCACAAGTTTTTATCACTCCAAATTATTGCGATCGGGTAGGAATTCATAATGCGTTTGGCAGTGCGCGGTTGGAAGCATTGAACTCAACAAATAAGCTTAAATCTATTTGGAAAATCAGTATCGTCTGGCTTGGTAACCGTGCTGAGGAGCATCTCGAGAGATTCATTTCAGTTCAGTAAAATTTAACTAGTTTTGAAATTACAGTTAACAACGTGATTCCAATTCTTCTAGTTCAAAATTGTCTTACCCAGCTCTCATCGACGTTAAAACATTTGATCGTTCAACTTCTTACCGATGGAGGACATACACATTATGATCAATCAGTTTTTCGCTTGAAACTGGATAATTGGATCATTCCTATAACTCTAGGCAACTTGAAATATCTGACGGTTACCTGCCTATGGAGTAAACAGTTTATTATACGCAGTATAGCGGCAGCTCTCCAACTGCCTAAGCTCAGCACACTTACCTTGAAGGGATTTGCTGACGAAGACGTTTTCAGTGATTTAGTGGGACACCAATTGGATGACTTACCAGACTTCCAAAGTAAAAGTCTGAAGTCACTTGAAATATGCGCCAAAACAGAAGCATTCTTGGACGCCGCTTTTTTTCTGAGACGAGTTAATCCCTGGCCGAACGTCAGACAACTGAAATTATCTCATCCGTCTATCCAGATTATTTCCAGTGTTTTTTGTAACATGAAGTCTCTTACGATTTTAGATATTTTGTTACAAATATCCAAAGGAAAGCATGTCATTCCATGGGATTCTATACTGGGGAATGCTCCATTCGATTCTGGAAATGAGAATTTCTTGTCTTCATGCAATCTACCCGATTTATCCGTTCTTCCTCGTCCATGCTTAAAAGACTTAAAGGGTGAGACATTTTCTAATAATAACAGGTAATTGTATAAATAATAGGTTGTGTGGTAATTATTTATTTTTATTGTTCTTTTACTACTTTTATTTAATTGTTACTATATCAGAACTGAAATCACTTAAAATCGGATTTATGAGGGATTCCATCGATTGCTCTGACTGGAAACTGACGGATCATTTTATTACGTACGTTCTTATGGATCTAAAGGAACTTCAGTACTTTCACACTACAGAGCACAAGGTAAATTCAGTTGTCCAGTAATTACTTTTAGCTGCGTAACTATGCTGGTTAATAATATAAATTAATGAAAATAAATTACAAAAATAGAAGTTTGAACCTTCTAAATAAATTAATTAGTTGATCAAACTAAAAAAGACTTTACTTGTTTTGTATAGTTTTCTGAAGAAGCTTTGAACAAGTTAAGAGTCAAAATGAGACCGTTCTGCAACATCAACGTCAAAGAAGCTGGCAACTAAAACTACCTACTTTAGTTAACGAAAATAATATATTACGATTTTTTGTACGCTTCATGATCTCTATTTATTTTCTACACCTATAAAGTTCTGATATATTTCGGAAATTATTGTTGTTTCTACTTTGTTAGTTTTTTGTTTACCGACATATATGTATTAACGTTAATAGAAAGGAACTATTAGGGAAAATGTTTTTCAAAGCAGAGACTTCGTCATTGTTGACCCGGATGAATGAGGAAGATTTAATTTCTCATGAATGTGCGTAGTATTTCATGTGGTACCATAATATATCACTTATTTTGTACACGGGGGAATATCTCACTGAATTTCATCCTGCATTAATTTAGGGTGTGTTCTAATAATTTATTATATTTATAAAGATACATTGTAACCTAAGATATAATACCATAGCTGCTCAATTTTTTCGCTGCTGCAGCTTTTTTCATTGTCTCTGATATTTGATTATTATATTATTCTTATCATTAATTAGTAAGGACTATGTATACATTTCAGTAATAGAAATTTGCTCGTTTTGCTCTACCCCTAATCAAGAGGTATTGTATAAATAAAGTACCTTACATTTACAATGGAAGCCTAGGTAGGTTTACATCAATACCATAACTACATAATATGTGATGTGAAGTTTATTCTGATGCAGCGGTTGATTCCGAAATCTCAATTACTTCGTAAGTGGGAATTGTATTTGTAAGTTTCTCTCATTTTTAAATTGTGTCATCAGTGCCTGCACGTAGTTAACATTCAATGATGACTACAATCTAGAAAGCGACTTTGGTCATTAAGGTTAAAAACATTTGATGGCATATTAGCTAACTTCCTCTTTGATCGGAGCATAACTTGAAATAACTAACATCAAGTGTTATGACTTTAATCGGCTTTCATCAAACCGATTAGCCTTTTATTAGTCACATGTGGTAAGCAATCATATCTTGTATTAATTAATAGTGAAATGACATACATGGTTTCATATTTATTGTTTCTTATGTGTCCCTGCCGATGATCTTGAACCAATGCTTGGGATCCACTAGATTCGAAAAATAGTCCGTGCAGAGCTTAATCAAATACAGTCGGTAGTTTGTATGCTCTATCAAAGACACTCTGAAATCCATCATTTATGCTAAACAGTGAGTCCATTTATAAAATTTAAAAACTCATCATTATGATGGATTTATTTTTACCTCATCATCTGATGAACCCATAGTGTAATTCCCTATCCTTTGAATATATACCAATCTAGTTCTATCATTATGATGCGTTCTTAATAATTATAAACCCATCATAATGTCCGACGGGTTTTTAACTATTAATTACGGACTCATTTGTTATGGTGTGTTCCAGATAGATTCCTTATTCCTTTGGTAGTGCTTTGGTGCTAGTTACAGAAACTAATCCTGTTTTTACATGCACACTTGCTAAAAGAACAAATTCACTTATTGTTAGTTTGTTCATTCTTTAGTGAAGTACTGAATAATTTAAAATGGTAGGTATCGTACTAGGTACTCGTTTTACCGTTCCATAATTTATTACATTTTTATGTTTTTTCACATAAAATTTATTCGCCCCTACCCTAAACGTTTGTTGAGACTCATTAATGAATTCATATTTTTATCAGTAAATACTTTTGTTTAAATCAGAAAAGTAAAAATGTATTTGACAAGGTTCGCCAGTCGATTAATGTTGTACTCACTGCTCAGTCAATAGTAGTTTATAAATAAATAATTTTCACAAGGAAGTTATTAATTCGTCGTTATTTACTTAACTCATTAATTTTTTGATTGTAATAGCAAGAGTAATAAATTATTACTCGAAATCTGAAAAAGACTAAAACAAAATTATTGATTAGTGATATTGTATTTTATTTGAGAATAAAAAAGAATGTTTTTCTACAAGGATGATCTTTAGGAAGGGAGCTCAAGTGTTTTCGAAATCCAACGAGAAGAACGCCTGCCAGCACTACAAGGGAACCAACAATGCTACAAGCAATTCAAAAAATAAAAAACACTAATTTTCACCATCCAGTTTAAACAGTGCTTTTCAAAATTAACTTGGCAGATCATTTATGTTGAATGTTGCAAGTATTAGTGGAGAAATCAGACCTGTAGTTGTCCGGCAAAACGCTAAGAAAGATTCCTTGCCACACGAATGAGAAGATGACATCAAAACTTCTGCACAATGAAAGTGGACCCGCATCTTCATATTTGAAAGCCACCGTTTGTAAAACTGTTTATAGAATCAATTATAATTATAGGAAACGCTTACAATTAGCTTAAAGAATTGCGTACGAAAGTATGAAAATCATCAAATTATTGCAAAAAGTCACTAGTAATGCGGGATTTACGTTAACAATAGCGTTGAACAATATGTACATACCTAGCTGTATGCTCAAAACTTTTCTTTAAATTATAAATGATAAATCGATTCAATAGTGGGCATTTTATAATTATTCGTTTGAAATAGTATATTTTAATTACCCAGTCCAGCAAGTGTTAGTGCAGCTATCAGACAAGCTAGAAACCAATCCCAGGGTGAACGTGGGATTTCAAAACTACTCAAGCATTCACTCATAATGTAACAAAATAGAGTTCCAACTATTCCGAAATAAAGATTGACCACAGCAAAATTCACAGCCTTCAGCATTCGTAATGACAGGAAAATGAAAACCCCGAGTGTCATCGCACCTAAGGCAAGTCCCACACCGGTCTACAGTCAACAGTCAGCACAAGGACCAAAAATAAAAACAATTACCAGATTACCACAGTTGTAAACAATACGTATGAATGCTTGATTTTTATTAGTGCTGATTCCAAAATAATTTTTAAAATAAAGCTACCATTGTATTTGTATCCATTTGACTGGCACCCGTCAAAAAAGGGGGGCGAGTGATGATGGCGACTCCAACTGTTGTTAGCAAGGCAGCCAGAATATTCACCAAACCGAATGTTTCTCCCAGCAGAAGACAGGCAAAAAAAATTATAAAGACCGGTGAGCTAAAGGCAACGACGGTGGTGTCCGAAATACTGATGTACTTTAGTGCACTGTATTGCAACAGAATACTACCTGTTCCAGTAGCGGCTCGTACCTGCAAAAAATATTAACCGCAATAAATAGTACTGTTATAGGGATCTCAAATAAAACTAGTAATTACTTTAATATGTGGAAATTACATGTTAGGGATGTTGGAAAGTATTATACTATTGCAGCAAACTCTAGGAGCATTATTTACCAGAAGAATGGAGAATGTTTTGCATTTATCCTTCTGACACAATGGGTAAATCGTCTCAAAGGGATGACTTTTTTTAACGAATTGATAGTAAATGAGAATCAAAATAGACGGAAGTAAGCAGCCACCGCCGAATCTCCAAACTCCAATGGAAAACATATCATAGTTGTAATCCCTCAACACTTTTACGAGTGTCACAGACATGGAGAAGCACATACTGGCAACAATCGTGAGACCCATTCCTAAAAATCTCTTTTTGCACTTTCGTCCATCGTCAGCATTTTCGGCAATTGTCACCTTCCCAAGCCCATCTTCCCCTTTTAATGTAAACGATACAATAGCAACGGCTGCATCGTCTTTAATATTTTTTTCACCGTCTTTCGCATCCAATAAATTAGGAATCACTTTGATCTGCTTTGTGTTGGTTTCCACGGAATACAGTCGTTTCTTTTTTAATGGATTTAGCATCTTACCAATAAACCGGTGATCACAGAAATATCTTAACAATTAGATTTTAGTATTTTTATGAGATTTATACTACTACATGTGCTTCACGGCCCGAGGAAATGGATAAATATGTGTGCTACTAAGTGTCAATAAATTATATTTATACAGCGTATAATTAGTTGATGGTAAATAAATATTATTATTATAATTGCTGTTGAGCCAAAGAACAGAAATCCAGTCAATGAAAGGAGCTCAACATTTAAGTGAAACGCATTTACAGTTTGGAATTAGCAATCAGTGCGATTCATTCACACATTCTGCAGGGATGACTGACACCGTCAGCAAATCCTGATAAGAAATCAATTTATTTCTTAATTTTAACCTTGAACTGTCGCAGTTGTACGTAGCAGAACTCGTCAAGATCTCTCAATCTTAAAATACTGATACATATTAAATACCAATGTTGGTATCCGGACAAAATACTCCGAAATAGCTATATTTATGCATAAAATGTGAAATTCATAGATCCAGACAAGTTAAATTCTCTATATGTTGTTTGTATTAGCCTTATTGTTAGTATGCCCGACTCATCTTGCCACCTTAAAAGGTAAGCACATCCATCTCGATCGTTTAAAAATGTAGAGCACATCAATAATAATGGCTGACAACAATAAAGCTTAAAACTAAGGACACCACAAAGCACGAAAAGTATCAAACAGCATAATTATCAATTTTACCCTGGTGTCCTGGTTCATAAGCTTTTGGTTGTATGTAGAATCGAAATATCGAAAAAATAAAATTTCAAAAAGCTCATGAAACCTAAAAAGCTACTGAAAATTTATAAAGCATAATCGAGCATAATGAAAATTTAAAGAGCATATTCACTGACAAGACCTGAAATACAGACATTTTAGAAAAAAATAAGCTATACTTAAGCCGAATGAATTTTAATTTTTTAATTTTTGTAATCACTCCTTGACCACCAAAATGTACTAAGAGTAAGTACTTCAGGGCAGTGCCAAAAACAACATTATTACTAACTACTGCGTTATAACTAGTCAATGTCGATTCTTCACTGAAAGAGAGCAATTTTTAACAGAAAATTAAAAATCAAAATTATTTTGCCAGAGAGTATAATCGAGCACAATTCAGCAACCTAAAAAGTATAAATTGAAGTGTTTGTAAAGCATAGTTGTGGTTTTGTTGCAATCTTATTTTTTTTAATAATAATTAATGCTTTTGTATTATTTACTTTTCTATCGCTGGTAAAGGATCGAACCTTCTTCCTCTGCGCATCCCAGTTACATTTCTCTCCAAGAGCGAAAACGAACCTGAAAAGGTTATTTTTGACAGCATTAACAGGCTAGTATTTAATCATCAAAAACTTAAATTAAAGTGACCAGCGGTGCGGAAAATTGACAAAAAATGAACCTCTGTGCCCACATAATAATTAAACTTAGTTGGTCCCAACGCCAGTTCCTCTACAACCCAGTCCTAAGGAATCATAAGTACCTAATTATGTATGTAATTGGAAAACGATATTGCATTTAATTACATTGTATTGCAGTTAATTTTAGTGTTTTTGTAACTTCTCCGAATAATAATCAATAATTAGTTAAATATTTCGACAGCATATTTTCAATTTGGTTGAAAAAATGTTATACCTGCAAAAGGCAAATGTCAAATTGACTGTAATTTGTTTATTTCAGAAATAAAAGCAATCAAAGTTCTATAAAAACAAATGTTATTTTGAATATTTGAATGTTCATAAACTTGTAATTATACTGGTAGTTAATCTCTTAAACGGTGTAACGAAAGTCAATGTTCAATTGAAAACTAAACTCTATCAATTATTTTCCGTTTATCTAGTACATAACCTGACACATTGTAGTTGAAGTGTTTGCTCGCCATGCCCAGAAATAGTTCAGCTACTGAAATCAAACTATTGTGATGTATGCTTTTATACAATTCTTGGTTGCAATGGTAAGATCCATATGGAATTCATTCGATGCAAAACATACATATGTACTTTCCTCGACAATTCGCAAGTGGTTGGCATTGTAGCGATTACAGTAATTTGACTCTTTAGGCTCTAAACTATAATATATAGGGTAACCATCAAATCGAGAAAATTTGATCGAATGAAAACTCGTTTGTTTTTAAAACTACAAAGAAAAAATATGTCAGTAGTATCGTAACAAATAGCAGATATTTGGGTACTGTCAACTGAAAATAATCAATTGACACTGAACAAACTGAATTAATTACTTGACCAATTAAAGGAAATATAATAACTTGTCAAAAATCATTAGAAAGTGAACTACCCATAGCATTTTTCTGCCATTTATAACCTCTGCTTCGAATCCAGAAAACACCAAAGTATTAAAATCGTGTATACGATACGGCGACTGTTTGTTCGTTTCTCAGTACTTTCACAGGAATATTTAAAAAATGTAATCTCAACCAATGCATTTATATTTATATAAAGTGTGTTTTACTATGGGTAAGACCAGCGCTGTGAGCCTAGTAGAACAAATATGTGAATTTCTCATTGAAAAAACACTTCAAACATCCATTTTATTTTATAAATTGAGCTCGCTTTTGAAATGCGTTCCATTTGAGTTGGTTTCCAGTAAAGATAATGGCTGCTTTCGGGTTCAAATGTTCCGTCAAAAATGGAAGTTACTGCTTTGGCACATTGTCTGTTGGTGGGTTTTTGCAGCCACGACTTTCCAGCTCATTTCATTTGGGTTTGCATGGTCTCAACGTAGTTTTGACCAGGAAATGGCAGTTCACTCATTTTACTTAAATTGTGCTGGTTTTTTAATGCTTTACATGGGGTCCATGTACATACAACCTGAAGAGTTAGTCTTTATGATTCAGCAGCTGAATTTCATTCTTAAGTTGAATCGCTGTAAGTCTTTAATTGAAATACGTAGAAACTATAGAATTCTAAAGACAATAAGTCGTTCATGCATTCCCTTGTAGTCGGCTACCCCATTATATTTTTGTTTTGGAATTTCATGTTTTAGTGTATAGATTACGCAAGAATGAGTGGGCATTTCATCCATGTTCTATTCTGGCTGGCTTTTATTTAACCTACAATATGATGGCGTGTTTACTGGTTGCACTGACAATGTTTATTTGGAAACCAGAGAGTTCCTTTTGCGTATATTCTCTGTTTCCTGAGCAATGAAAAGGGAATGGAGTGCTGTTTATTCTGTGCTTTATATGGGAAGCTGGCTGGATGACTTTCGGAGCGTGTATGGTTGTGGTCACTTTCTCTTACTGGTGTGCAAGTGTATTTACCATCAATGCTGCGTTACTGAAACTGATGTAAGTTTTATTGCAAATTCAATATTCGCATTATTATTATATACCAAATGAATAGTTCACATAGATTTGTAGACACTTTGAAATGCATATGAACGTGTTGATCGTCATTTGACTTGATCTGTCAACGTTTGTTCATTTTTTTAGGAAAATCAAAACAGCAACAAAGTTAGATAATAGAGCGTACAACTACCTCCGTATTTATGTCATTCTTTTTAATAACTACAACCGAGACTTTTTTCACCCGGGATTTGCTTTCTTCTTGTTGCCTGGACTATAATTTTAATTTATATTTCCCTCACTTGTTTCAACAAAATGAGCTTTTTCACGTACTTGTTGTTTCCGGGTGTCAGTTTAATGAATGTCTTCGTGATCCTTGGTTTTATACCTCAGCTTGCAAAAGTAAAGATTTTATCCGAGCAGGCTCTTTCGAATTTGAAGAAGATTCCTATTTTGACAGGGCCTAGGAGAGAAATTAAATCGTTGTATGATTTAACTTGCATGTTTAAACAAAGTACGGATCAGAAGCTGACGGCCTTAATCAGGTGTCAAATGGAAACGCATCGGCCAATTGGCTTCCAGATTTCATTTTTTGGGGACTACAGTTTGACAACTCCGTATCGCATGATGGACCAGCTGATAAATAATACATTATTGCTGCTCTCACTTTAAAAACATAATTATATTTCCAATATTAGAGACCAATATTACAGAGTGGTAAAGATCACAATCTAAGAAGAAGCCATACGATGTCCCAGTTTTGACGAAATATTTGGACTTGAGTTTGAACGAAATGTTCAATCTTGCAATTAAAAACTTGATTGGAATGCATGTTGACCAACGAACTAAATATTTATTGAAAATTATACTTGGTACTAGTATTATATTTCTGGTTAGAAAATTATGTATTTTCCATTTTGCTGATGGTATATGTTCAGAAAATTGTTAAAGGAATTTAACAGTCTTATATGGAAAGGTAATATCGCTAATGCAACTGCAAAGTCTGGCGTTTACGTTACTGCAAAATGGCCGGTGTCCACCCAAATCTTAACTGCGAATTGGCTGGAATCCATCCATTTTATGCTATGTATACAATGCAATATAAATGGACTTCGGCGACTTTGAGGTTACGGTAGCAATATGTTATACTAATGCTTGCACCTACATTATATGTAGGATATATATTAGTCCTACCTAGCGGTATACTAGGACCAATAAGCAATAAGCCCTTTAGTGTGTCTTATTGTTGATCGCACTGTTAAAGGCCCGCGTACTATAGCTAATGACTTCGTATTTTTATCACTAATTGTGTTAATTCAAAAAAGTTAAAAATGTACTTCTTTCCACTCGATTCACCAGACGATTATTGCTGTACTCACACTGCTCAGTCAATAGTAGTTTATAAATAAATAATTTTCACAAGGAACTTATTAATTTGTCTGTTTTTCCTTAACTCATTAATTTTTTAATTGTAATAATAATAGTACGACTCGAAATCCGAAAATGACTGTATTGTCATGTAAAACAAAATTATTGATTGGTAACTCTGTATTTTATTTGAGAATAAAAAAGAACTTCTTTCTACCAGGATGATCTTTGGGAAGGGAGCTCAATATTTTTCGGAACCCAACCAGAAGCACGCCTGCTAGCACTACAAAGGAACCAACAATACTGTAAAACCAAATCAAACAAATAAATATTAATTTTCATCATTCCCTTTAAACAGTACATTTTTAAAATTTAATTGGGAAATCATTTCTGTCGCATGCTGGAAGCATTGACAAAAATCCGACCTGTATCTATCCGGCAAAACGCTTAGAAAGATTCCTTGCCACACGAATGAGAAGATGGCATCAAAACTTCTGCACACGGAAAGTGGACCCGCATCTTCATATTTGAAAGCCACCGTTTGTGAAACTGTTTAAAGAATTATATCATGAGAAATGATTAGCTTAAAGAATTGTATACAAATATAAATGATTTGTTTTACGAAAGTGTTGAACTTTACGCAGTTCCATGCTCAACACGTTTCCATAAATTATAAATGGATTCAATAGTGGGTCTTCTAATGATTATTGGTACAACCTAATTGTATGTTTTAATTACCTAGTCCACCCCATGTTAGTGCAGCTAGCAGACAAGCTAGAAACCAATCCCAGGGTGAACGTGGGATTTCAAAACTACTCAAACATTCACTCATAATGTAAGAAAATAAAGTTCCAACTATTCCGAAATAAAGATTGACCACAGCAAAATTCACAGCCTTCAGCCAACGTAATGACAGGAAAATTAAAACCGCTAGCACCATCGCACCCAGGGCAAGTCCCACGCCGGTCTACAGTACAGTCAGTACAGGGACAAAAAATAAAAACAAATCACATTGTATAAAATAGCTATGAAGGTCTCATTTATAATAAATTAATGCTGATTTCATGGTTCAAATAATTTTAGAATTTACGAAGCCAAGGTACCATCGTATTTGTATCCAGTTCACTGGCACCGGTCAAAAAAGGTGGGCGAGTGATGATGCCGACCCCAACTAGTGTTAGCAAGGCAGCCAGAATATTGACTGCACCGAATGTTTCTCCCAGCAGAAGACAGGCAAGGAAAGTTACAAAGACGGGTGAGCTATAAGCAACGACGACAGTATCCGAAATACTGATGTACTTTAGTGCACCGAATTGCAGCAGAATACCACCTGTTCCAGCCGCGGCTCGTACCTGCACAAAATATTAACCGTAATAAATAGTGCTGTCATAGGGGCTTCAATAAAACTATGTAGTTATTACCCCAAAATGAGGAAATTACATCTTAGGGATGTCGGGAAGAATTATGCTATTGCAGCAAACCCTGGAAGAATTATTTACCAGGAGAATCGAGAATGTTTTGCATTTATCCTGCTCACACAATGGGTAAATAGGCTCAAATGGACGACTTTTTTCCACGAATTGGTAGTAAATGAGAATCAGAATAAACGGAAGTAAGCAGCCACCGCCGAATCTCCAAACTCCAATAGAAAATAGATCGTAGTTGCTGTCCCTCAACAATTTCACGACTGCCACAGACATGGAGAAGCACATGCTGGCAACAATCGTGAGACCCATTCCCAAAAATCTATTCTTGTCTTTTCGTCCATCTTCAGCATTTTCGGCAATTGTCACCTTCCCAAGTCCATCTTCACCTTTTAATGTAAAGGACACAATAGCAATGGCTCCATCGTCTTTAATATACTTTCCACCGTCTTTCGCATCCAATAAATTAGGAATCAATTCGATCTGCTGCGTAATTGTTTCCACGGAATACACTCGTTCATTTTTTAATGGATTTAGCATCTTACCGATAAACCGATTATCACAGAAATATCGTAATTAGGTAATTATATTTTAGTCTCAAGAAGATTTATACTACTACGTGTGCATGGAAATCGATAAATATAATGCAGTGTATAGTTTTTTGAAGGTAAATATTAATATTATTTTTATAACTACTGTTGAGCCAAAGTACAGAAATCCAGTCAATGAAAGAAGCTCAACAATAACGTGTAAAGCATTTGCAGTTTGGATGTGGCAATCAGTGCGATTCATTCATACATTATGCAGTGATGATTGATACCCTCAACGAAGCATGATAAGAAATTATTTTATTTCTTAATTGTAACCTTGAACTGTCCCAGTTGTACGTAGCAAAACTCGTCAAGGTCCCTCCATATTTTATACTGATATTAAATACTATGTATATGTACATAGTATTTAATACTATGTATACATTTATACTATACGGTTCACTTTCATGCTTCAAACTCTAAAATTTCGGGCGTTACCCAAGCAATTAAGTCATTTATAATAGTAGGTAATATCGCTCTGCAAGTGTGTTGTAGCCGGTACAGAATATTTCTTGACTACTCGTCGATGCTGTCTCCACATTGCCTACGTAGTTTAATTGTATGGATGGAATTTCGGGTCACAAAATGTTTTGCTGCTGGCAAAATTAATTTTTCATAAAGTGGTACTTTATTGCACTTCTAAGTACTCTAAATTAATTAAGTTATAAAACAGATCACAGTTTTACGGACAAAAAGTAGCAAAAATCTTAATTGTGTTTTATTCTAGTTCCTATAGGCTTATAGGCTTTTGGCATGATACTAGGCTAAAGCATATTTAACATGTGTAACACATAATTAAAAACTTTTAAAGAACCTTAATCGTTCAAAACTGATGCTGAATCTGGGGTCAAC
>JAQFZC010004699.1:0-15576 GCA_034695205.1 Dicyrtoma fusca | reverse complement strand
GCGTCTCGCTTTCACTATCCTAAATCACGTCCTATCCTGCGTAGTGTTGACTGCCCTCCTAACTTCGGACAGCTAACATAAATTATCACTTTGCCCCCTGCAAACAATATTTATCGGTGCCAAATCCTACGAGAGGAGTGGAAGGTGAGGGAGAAAATTCCAAAATAAAATGAGGGGAGGGGAGGGAGAGGGCGATTTTAATGCCCATCTATGGTCGACGGTCGTAGAATGAGTTTTAAATCGGCGGCAAGGTGCCGCATGCGGGCATCAAAAGGTTTAAGGACTGCACAAAGCACAAAAAGCATCAAAATGCATATCAATTTTACCCTGGTGTCCAGGTTTATAAGCTTTTGGCAGTACGTAGAATCGAAATAACGAAAAATTAAAATTTCAAAAAGCTCAAAAAGTATAAAAAGCATATTGAAAAATTAGAAAGTATAATCAAGCATAATAATTTACTAAGCATTATTGAGCATAATAAGTTTTTTAGAGCATCGTCAGAGAAAAGACCTGAAATACACACATTTTAGAAAAAATAATTGATAGATGAGTCCAATGAATTTTTATTTTTCATATTTTCTAGCCACTCATTCCACCCTTCATATGAGGTACTAATTACATTCGGGCAGTGCCAAAAACAGCATATTATTAAAATCCGTTTATTTGAAAGTAGACATTGTTAATTTTTGACTGACACTTATTTTTAAGAGAAAATTAAAAGCCTGAATATTTTCCCAAAATGCATAATCGAGCATAATTCAGCAACCCAAAAAGCATGATCTCAAGCTCTCATTAAGCATAATTGGGGTGTCCTTACTCATTATGCCCTATTATGCTTTTCGCTATCTCAATATGCTTTTAATGCTTTTTATGATTTTTGAAATTTTAATTTTTTGATATTTCGATTCTACATGCTGTTAAGGACCAAAAAACCTTGCAACCGGGGTAAAATACTAAATTATGCTTTTTGATGATTTTAATGCTTTAACTCATTTCTGACTCATAAGTTTCCGTTACACTCACTATTATTATTATTATTATTATTATTATTCGGTTTTATTCAGCAGTAAAGAGACACGTTAGGTTTTTACAGATAATTTCCGGGTTAACAATTACTCAAGCGATTAGGTACTACTCACTAGTTGCGCATTCACAGATTATTACGATATTAGTATGTAGGTACTACGTCTAGTATCGTATATGTATGTCATACGGTATGTCATAGAGATACTGATGAAGGAAGTGTGTGAAAGTGAAATTAAATTGGACCATTCCTTTTTAACTTTACACTTTACTACACATTATAACCCTAACCCTAGCCCATTCCTGCTAACACAACATGCATGGAAAATAAAGCAGGGTGAAGGGTGCGGCTGTAGGTGATGGTTTTCGAATGTTCTACAGCTTACAAATTATAATTGCATACGCTCATTGGTCTACGGTGAATATACCTTAATGAGCTATATGAGTAGTAATGTTATGTTATGGATAGAAGTTATTAGTTTTTGGGTTTAAGGATGAAAGAAAGGCAGTGTCTGCATTTTTATTATGTATACACTATTGGATTCTTTAGTGGCTTTGTGACTGCTTTTCGATTGGAATTCATTATTATTATTATTATAATTTTAAGGAGACTGGCAAGTGGACGAAGGGCGAAGGAGAAGAGTCGTCCTATATAATTTAGAATGCAAGATCTCAAGTGGCGATAGTGAGAAGTTGAAAGCAAAGCTGAGCTGAAGAAAAGCGTTAGGAGATCGTTTTGCCAGCAGTTATCAGTTAACACGGCACGTATCTCCACCTCATTCACCTCGGCCAACGGACGAGACCAAAGCTACCTAGAATTGCAGTTCAGGTCTTCTAGTCCTCATCATTATTTCGACAAGGTAAGTTGTGTACAAAGCACGGTCTCAGTGTGCTTTTCGTACCCTGTAGCAAAGTACCTTAAGACTTAAAAAGTGTACACTTTCTTCTTTATTGTTGTCGAAGTCGCACTCTACCTCTCACACTCTACCGAGAATTTCTCTGTCTCAGTTAGCATTTTAATATCAACTTTGGATTTAAATTTTCAGTATTTGTATTTTGCCTTAAAGTGATAATAACAGATGTAAACTTAATTTCATTTTTTACTTTTATTTACGGAGTAGACGTAGTGAGACTAGAAACTATTTTATTTATTTTAGATAATTATTTTGGCTGTCATCTGGGAAGTATTTGTTGTATTTATTTTGATTTTGCAGTAATTTGGGAAAAATGAGACGTTCGCAGCTGTCCTTAATTGTTGCCTTGACGGTGCTGAGCTTTTCGACCTTTGCTTTAAGTCAGGATGATCCAGCCAATGGTGGCTTGAAGCCTAATGCTCAACAAATTGAAAAATTGTGCAAAGATCGTCCAGAAGAAGAATATTTCAGGCTAACCACGGACGGAGACTGTAGGGATGTCGTTCGGTGTGATCGTGCTGGACTAACTGGAGCAATTCGGCTGGCTGGTGTCAAATGCCCCAACGGTTTAGCTTTCGATATCTACAAACAAACTTGTGACTGGAAGGGTCGTGTAAATAACTGCGACAAATTGGAAAGTGAGTGCTATTTATTTTGAACTTAGTATAATATTTAAGAACTTTTTTCCTTCTAACAGTTTAAAGTTACGGAAAAGTAGATCGTCTGTGGGTAAAATGTGTCAAAATTGGCAGCACGTTCATCATAATTACATGCAGTATGCTGCTGTAAGTTTCGTCCAATGTAGTATGTATTTTGACTGCCGGCGTGTTTGTGTTGTTTTTTACAGCAACTCTGTATATTACATAGGTATATTATGTACCAATCCTGTTGTGCATTTAATCAACAGCAAGCCGTGTACTTTTTCTTTTTAGATAAATTACTGTTTGCTTGTTGTTGTCTTAGGGCTTGATTTGAGTCTTCAAGTAGATACCTATGTATGCGTATTGCTATGTATTGTATTATTTGCAAGAGAACGGCAGGGGCAGATTAGGATAACAAGTGAAATTTACATTTGCAATTCACACTAACATGATCACTGCAATGAGCGTTCGTTGCCCAGTAAATGGGGTATGTAGATATTTACTGTGTTAAACAGCGTGAGCGTGACTTTCAGTATGAAAGTTTTTTAAAGACAAAGGTTGCTTCCCAACTTTCAAATGAAGACACATGTTGCTGCTTGCTTGGTACTTGATTAAATATTGTTTGGTTTAAAGCAGTAGAGTGTATCGTTGTAGCATAATGGCTGCAATTTAAATGCGTTTTGATGGTGATCTGCTGTCAATTCTGTAAGTAACATAAGTAGGTCGCTTTGATGTAGAAGGGTACATGTGGATAGATTTAGTTACCCCATTTGTATTAAAAGCTTTCTTGCTAATTTATTTTATATTGTTCGTATTGTAACTAATTTTAATTATTCTAGAGACCCGAAAGATTTTACCTAACTTGGTGACTGACGAACCAGTTTGTCCTGATGGCAAACTTCAATGTGGCAATGGAGAATGCATTGAGAAAGCCTTGTTTTGTGACGACAAGCCTGATTGTTCGGATGGTTCTGATGAGAACGCATGCAGTTAGTTTTTTCTTACGTTTTTCTTTTGCGTTATTCTTATTGTTATATTCCTCTGAAGGTGGCTTTGTGAAGCATTAATAATTTTCAATTTTCGAATTTACGATCCGCCAAAGACACTGTTTTAATTCTTAACAGGCGTTGAGACTGACCCTAATCGTGCCCCAGAGTGCGACCAAACTCAATGCGTTTTACCTGATTGCTTTTGCTCTGCTGATGGAACCCGTATCCCAGGAGCTTTGGAACCTAACTCGGTGAGTTTATTTTTTTAGCTTGCTAATTATGATTGAATGGGGTTCAGATATTAATAAACAGTACATTCTGTGAATATTTAGAATAATTTCTAGGTACAGAATTAATGATGAGCTCTAATCAGAAGGTACAGAAGTATAAATTACATTTTTAAGAGAATATCGTAAAAAGAAGATGCAGATTAAAATCAGTTAGACAGTAGTAAATAAATTTGCTGTATTGGATAGAGATTATACTGGGTAGCAGAGCTTTGCAATTGCAACTCTACAGTTACCATACTGACGGAGAAGTTTTGGCAAACGTTTAGAAATAACATATATGTAAAACTACAGTTTCTTTGCTTATTATTGGAAGTGGAGAAATTAAGTGTAGAAGTTGACAGCGAAAAACAGAAAAATTATATTAATTATGTACTTGGTTTAAAAGATCATTGTTGTATAATTTAATTGATCTCTGTATGTAAAAGTGCACTGTGCAAGGGTTTTCTTATTTACAATGACAGGTCCCACAAATGATTACGATCACTTTCAATGGAGCCATTAATGTGGACAACGTAGATCTGTATGCAGATGTATTCAATGGAAATCGTCAGAATCCAAACGGTTGTCAGATCAAAGGAACTTTCTTCAGCTCTCACAAGTACACAAACTACTCAGCCGTTCAAGAACTTCATCGGCAAGGTCATGAAATTGCAAGTTTCTCTGTTACCAACAAGGACAACCCCACTTATTGGACAGAAGGAACTTATGATGACTGGCTTGCGGAAATGGCTGGCAACCGACTTATCATTGAGAGGTAACCATTTTAATTTATAGCTAATGAAGTCGTAATTACATGTCGTACAGTTATGCACGATGCATTATCTGCATTTAAATTAAATTTGTTTTTCTAAATTATGAATGATCTCATTGGACTACCGTTCTATTCCAATCACGTTTTTTATTTTTAAAAACACAGGTTTGCGAACATTACGGATGGTAGTGTCATTGGCATCCGCGCTCCTTTCCTTCGCGTTGGGGGTAACAAGCAATTTGACATGATGGCCGACCAGTTCTTTGTCTACGATGCTTCCATTACTGCACCTTTGGGCCGTGTTCCAATCTGGCCATACACTCTCTACTTCCGTATGCCCCACAAGTGTCATGGAAATGCACAAAACTGTCCATCCAGATCTCATCCAGTTTGGGAAATTATCATGAACGAATTGGATCGCCGGGATGACCCAACTTTTGATGAGTCACTTCCTGGTTGTCATATGGTTTCCTCGTGCTCAAATATTCAAACTGGGGAGCAATTTGGGCGTCTTCTTCGGCATAATTTCAATCGTCATTTCTCTACCAATCGGGCTCCACTTGGCCTTCATTTCCACGCTTCCTGGTTGAAATCTAAGAGAGAATTCAGAGAGGAATTGATCAAATTTATTGAGGAAATGTTGGCTCGTAATGATGTCTACTTTGTCACAATGCTTCAAGTTATTCAGTGGATGCAGAATCCCACTGAATTGACGGCTCTCCGAGATTTCCAAGAATGGAAGGAAAAATGTGACGTAAAAGGTCAACCGTATTGTTCCTTACCCAATACTTGCCCTCTCACAACTCGTGAATTACCTGGAGAAACCCTCCGTCTCTTCACATGTATGGAGTGCCCACGACATTATCCTTGGATTTTGGATCCTACTGGGGACGGAGCTTCCTTTAAATAGACCACACAATTGAGAGGAGACATAAGGATAACACAAGAAAAAACAAAGAATAGCATTCGGTATGGTTATTCAGACAATTTTGTGTGTACTTTTTCACACTTTTTTATTTTATAACAGTGCCTGAAACTAATCTATATAACTACATATATATAGATTTTTACCTATATTATATTAAATAACGTTATTGTCTCTTCCAATTTTAAGATTGTTAAACAAACTTGCGTTTTTTAATATGACGAAAAAATATTTGACAAATTAAAAAACTAAAATACTCATTATGAGGGCTACATTACTTACGAGAATGCATCATTGTTTGAGGAAGAAAACCACACATGGCATAGTTCTTCAGAAATAGTACGCATAGTACGAAATCATTTCCTTCATAATCATAACGCTAAAAATTAAGAATCAAGCCCGAATTTTTGGCTGAGAATAAAACGATTGCGGCGGCAGCAGTGCATCTCATGAAGTGTTAATATAGATCTGGCCCAAGCACGCACTTGCAGCTCATTTGCGTGCAGCATTAACTGCTTATGCATATTTAATTAGACGATGCAATAATAATATCCAATACGGCGAATGCTGTCACCATGCCTTACTACTTACTACAACGGCCAGTCTAGTATGATTATACTAAAACGAATTGTGCTGTCCTACTCCTGTCCACACGGCTCACACAGTTGCATAATATTTAACTTCTGTATCATCTCATATCAAGGAGGCCATGCCATAAAGTTTAAACTAAAGATGGCCCGAGCTTGAACCTGTGGCCTGAATATATTCAGGTTAACCTCTGGGTGGACTATTTATAGGAACATATTGAAAAATCGATGAAAAAAATTTAAATATCTGGTGTTTGAAGTTTTATATCTGCAGTACATAAACCGAAGTTGATTACATTCATATATATGGAAATGCGTTTAAAGTAAGCACAAACGTTTTCCGCCAACTTTGCTATCGTTTGTGTAATATTGGAGTCTTTAAATTGCTATATTGTCGGGATTCTAATGGCGATGTATCTGGCCTCATGGCCTCATAGGCGTGTCGTTAGTCTCTAAGCGTGTACCCTCACAATTTTGTGTAGTTAGCCTCATGCGTAATAACGATCGGATTTTAAAACCGCGTGAAGGAATGGAAAGAGGAGGTCCAAATACGGCGTGTAAAAATATAGATCAGTTGATTTTCAAAATTTTGATTTTTTTCAAACTTTAAAAAATGAAAGCCGGTAATTGTAAGTTTAGATTTCAAGTAGAGACCGGATTTTAAAACCGACTGCAGAAATAGAAAATCTATATTTTTACACGCCGTAGTTTGACCTCTTTCCATTTCTGGACTCGGATTTAAAATTCGTAGGTTACTTTTTGAAAAATCGGAACTTCAAATTATCAACCTGAATTTTTTGTTTGAAAAAAAATAAAATTTTGAAAATCAACTAATATATATTTTTACACGCCATTGTTTGACCTCCTCTTTCCATTTCTGGACTCGGATTTAAAATCCAGTCGTTACTCTTTGAGAAATCGAAACTTACAATTACACATTTTATGAGGCTAACTACACAAAACTATGAGGCTGCATTCCATGAGGCTAACTACACACCTATAGTTGGAAACATGGGGTGTAATTTGGTCTGCTAGAGGAGGGATTCCTCACTCATCTTGGGACCGTCCATCGATCAATACTTTCAATAAATACTTGTATCACTGTCTTACACCTTACGCGCAATATTAGCATTTTTATTACGTGTCTTTGCATAGATGCACCTTATCTTGACATGGTGGTCTAGCATTGGAGATCCAGTGACCTCAGTTTCGTTGTCTAAGCTTAGTTTTTAAACCCCACCGTTACCAAATTGTGAAAATTACCTTGGTACATGCTGTTGCCGTTGTTGCCTACTGTCTGTCGCCTAACTAACGGGGGTCTGAACGGAAAACGGTCACAAGCTCGAAGTCTCCCCTGGGGTACCCCGTGACTCCGTAACTTGGGATAGGAATCCAAATAAAGGTCAGACTGTCTTTAAAGCATATTGTTAGCGCTTTTGGCACTGTTATGCCATTAATTTTGTTCTCGACAGTTATATATCCTCGTTGTAATCTGGCACGGTTATGTCAGTTTGGCATAGTTATATGTCTAGTTGAAATATGGCACAGTTACATGTCAGTTCGGCAGAGTTATATGCATTAGTTTACTTCTTTGGGCACCGGTTTAGGTAAGTTTGGAAGGAGTATTATATGCCGTAGTTTTTTTCCAGAAACTTATGTAATAGGTTTTAGAACTCGGTGTTGCATTTTATTGTCTCATTTTGTTTATCAACTATTGGTTTTCCTCAGCAATTAATCGGAGAAATAATTTAAGAATCGAGTGATACATGTTTTCTCGCTCACTTCAACCATTGCGCATATGAAAAACAGAACGATTCATTTTAGTGTCACACAAGGATTTATTTAAAGAACAATCAACGAAGTTGTCTTTCATTAACAAGTAGATTAGGGGATCTATCTTTAAAATTACATAAACTTACACCACGCCGCCGTAAGGCAGATGCCACTAACACCGTAACACAGTATCCGCAGAGTTCTGCCTATACAACACAACCCTCACCTCCTGTTTACCTTACAAAAGTAGGTACCTTAACTTCTCAAACTACACCAACAGACACACATACCTCACTTATTCCCACAATTTCCTGTCGACTATTCCTACCCACCATTACAATCTCACGCTTTCAAACATTCTACATCTGTTTTCCACTACCTAAACTTAACCATTCCATTGCGGTCAATCAATACTACACCACTCAATCTTGTATTACAAAATCCAATTAATTTTTCTGCAGAAACACAGCCATCCGCCCTAGATTTCAATCCTTACCATTCTTTTGATAATTACGACCCTATCAAAGAATCCTTCTCATTCACCCAATCCTATACTTCAAGATTCTGTCCCTTATGTAACGTTTGACAATCGCAAGCAAATATACCTAGACTTTGCTCTCCAGCAAACACTGCTACTAACTACAAGGAGAAATACACACCAATTTACCTTGCTAATCGACAAAGTTTCCTCCCATTCTCATTTTCGCCCTCTCCAATAGCCGAAATGCCAGGAGATAACGATGGACACTCTTCCGTCTACATGAATATTAATAGTTTTGCAAACAACCCCACTACAGCAATTTAATCCTAGTACAGATGAATCTCACCAATTTATATTAGAATTTGAAAAAGGCTACTCTAGCAGGATGGGCACGCTGGGACCAAAAGAACCAGATGTTTCGCTTGTCCTTTGGCCGTATCGCCTTAATATATTACAACCCCGACGTCAAGGATAATCACACCATCAACTCTTGGGCTACATTTAAGGTTGTCTTTCTCAAGCGCTTTGGTACTGACTTGGCCACTAAACAGGCAAGGTTAGTGACCCGTACTAAAGGACTGAATTAGTCCATTGATAAAAACTGCTACAGTAAGCTATCGCTGTGTAATCAGCTGAACGAGAATATGAAAAGCGACAAACAATTTTCATTTACTTCAGCCAGTTTATCATCAAATGCTCGCCGGACAGCTAAGAACCCTCACTACATCAGTTTAACTACAGCCAGGCTTGAGAGATGCCGAAGCCGCAAGAAATTTTGGCACAACTAGCACCCCTGACCTTACAACTATCGCCCTAGTAGCAACGGTCAAGCAATTGAGTGAATCACTCAATGAGATTAAGATAAACTTTGCAGCAGCGCGTCCAGAACGACCACGGGATCGAGACCAACGACGCGAAAAATTCAGTAACCGCAACAGATAAAATTCTTTAAGCAGTTCACAAAGCTAGTCACGTAATTCAAGAGAATAATGTCAGGACCGACGTTAAGGACGAAACTAGAGACGTCGCCCATCTACTCCAAGGAGATTTGATTTAATTTAAGTCGGTTGCTATAACTGGAATGGTGTTTATCACTTCCAAAATGATTGTCCATCACCTTGAAGGGATGAGAAACAAAAATCTGCCCAACATCGTTCGGAAAACTTTCAACAGGGACCCCCTGAAGGGTCCCAAGACAAAAAACGACGACAAAGAACAGAACTACGAGTCCAATAGAACCCGAAATCAATAAATGTACTACTATAGGTAGCTACGACACGGACTTGCCCGATACGATCACTATCCTAACCACACATACTTCTGCTAAGTGCTAAGTCTTATCCAAAGACCGGCTATCCCAGTTTAATATTAACTTTTTTTTATAGTTGCGTTTTCAATAGCAGGTTTAAAAACCTGCCCTCTGAATCCAATGAAAATGGACTTCCTGGAAATAATCTTCGTTGCAAATAATCTCCTTACAGAATCTCCGCCCAGGATAAGAAAGAAATTCGAAGTTAAATAAAAGAAATGGTTCAAAACGGACATTTAGAACTTAGTTACTCTCTATTTGCATCCTTTGGTTTCCTAATACGTAAAAAGCATGGAGAATGGAGATTTGTAGTGAACTATAGAAAACTGAATGCCATTACAAGGGATGACACGCCCTTTGCCTAGAATCAACGACCTTTTATCATCCTTAAGAAACGCCATGTGGTG
Source organism: Dicyrtoma fusca (assembly GCA_034695205.1). Taxonomy (NCBI): domain Eukaryota; kingdom Metazoa; phylum Arthropoda; class Collembola; order Symphypleona; family Dicyrtomidae; genus Dicyrtoma; species Dicyrtoma fusca. The sequence continues at coordinate 5,486 of JAQFZC010004699.1, read as the reverse complement.
TCACACCATTGATCTACGATCAGGGTATCCGCTCACCAAATCGGCAGAAAGGAAACAAAAAGCTATTGGGTCAATATCAAGGACCATATAACAGTCAGAACTGATGCCAACAATAACGCTTTTATAAAACCAATTACCAAAGAAGCCAAGCCAAATGTTTTTAAAGTAAACGTTGATAGGCTGAAAAAAGTGAAATTACAAAAAAATAAAAGCGAAATGCGAATAAATTTCCTCTATTCATTCAACGATGAGCTAATAACAGATAAAACAGCAATCACACCTGTTGTAGTTGATTCTATAAATAATCAACAACCCAGGTTCCCTATTATACTTGTTGACCCTAACTTTGAGTCTGAAAAAGAAAAACCCAAAACAACCCTAGCTGACTATAAAATTGAAATTTAATTTGTCCCGTCCACTTAGAATTCGTTCAACTCACAAAAGACTTAGTACATAAGTAGTTGTTGTCTTGGTTCTACTACTAAATGGTAACATATTTCCTTAGTTTATGCAGATAGTAGATAAATCTTAATTAATAAATCTCTCTCATTTTAGTTTAAATACTGTTAAATATTTTGTTCAGATTGAGATTACTTCCTATTCAGTAGCTTTCAATGTCCTTTCGACCTCCCTGTTGTAGTTCGTTAACTAAACCATTTTTTATAATTATCGCACAAAGCACAATACTATTCTGTACAAATCAACATGACTTGTCGCAGTGTATCAACCCTATCCTCACTCTCTTTCTGCTTGCCTGCTGTCTCCTAATGGAAGAATCGGAAACCCTCCGTACTTTACGGTACCAGACTCACAGCCGACCCTTATACCGTCCTGTCGCAGAAGTCAAACCAGTAACTCCAGTAAGATCAACATCACTTATTCGTTCGTCCCAAATATCAACTTACCCGTTCTTTATTGACGCCCCACTAAAACCTTTGCCAAAAATTCCTCGTTCTTCGGTTAAGAAGATTTTAAAGACATCCCTACTCGTAGTTAGAACCGGAACAGTAATAGGAGCAGTCGGGGCCGCTATTGATCAAATTTCTAGACCTAGTTTGGACATCAACATACAGGTAATAACTCAAGCTGAAACACAGGCTTCACATAAAATAAATAAATTGGAAGAACTAAGCTCCTTCAAAGAACAAACAAAAGTAGCCGTGGGCTCTTGAATATTTCCTTTCACTACCGCATTTTCATTTTCATTTAATGTTTCCCTCATACCTAATAATCTGCCTAAAATTGAAATCAGGATTGACCACGAGGATGAAGCAACTTCAATTAAATTAAACAATTGGCTAATTATTTGTGCCATTTTCTTAATTTTGTCAATCTACGTATTTTTTTTATTTCAAATTCGATGTCCGTTACAATTTACGAACGCCGAAACGAAAAGAGTAGGGAAAGTGTAAGCAAAATTTAAAAACATTAACTCAATTAATCGCAACCTAGTTAATTAATCAGTTATTTTAAACATCATAACCAAACATATTTTATTTATTGTTACTTGGTTTGTCATTATTTGTTTAAGTTGTTAAAAGTTTCAGCACACACATTAAGCCACATAACTAGGTTTTTCTTGTTATTTTAGTAAATAATTCCTAATGTGTTAGCCTTTTCTAGTGTTCAGAGTTATTTACCAGAAAACTAGAATTCCCAATAATTAACTAAACTGGCATTCCTGTACACCTAATAAGCTGCACATGGGTACCTAATTATAACTCAACCAAGAACATGTTAACCCCTATCCCCGCCCAACATAACATTTACATACCTGATGCGGAAAAACGATAAATAGAAGGGGACCCGAATCACCACAATGGGTAGGTTTCCCAGTAACAGGGGGCCACAGAACCAAATGCTGTTGTTGGTAAGGCACCACAGTTGTTTAATCCAGTTTAAAAGCATGTAATCATTTACTGTTGTTAAAAAAAATATTATTTCTTCATATAATTAAAGGAGTAAACCTTCATATACTACCTTTTTTAATCTGTACACAAACAAACACAAAAAACCAGTTAAATTACATAAGTTAATGTTTTGTATAAAAATATAAATGAGTAACCGTGGAAATAGCTACACTGTATACTAAGTACTTACAGTAATGTATCTGTAAACCAATACAAATGTAGCGCAATTCTAGGTGTACACTTCTTCATGATGCCGTTCATGGAAATAAACTGCAACAAACACTTTGTAGGTATAGGGAAAATAAAAGGTTTTATTATTTTTATTCTTTCGAATAAATCTTGTCAGAGCTACGGTGATACTAATCTTGAAGTCCAACTGCCTTGACAAAGGGTCAGTTGTGGTATATATACCCATGTCACAATGCAGAAGCCAATACAAAAAGATCTAGAAACACTTATTGTGTTCTAGACTCTTCGAAATACCCAAATATAACGTTCCAATAAACCGTAAAACCTTCTAGAAAATTCTAATCATTTACACAACAGAAACAAATCATAGCAGCACCCTCAAAATGTCTAAAATGCGTATGCTAATATAATGTATGCAGATGTGCATTCCATGATTTTATATTCCCCATCTTCAAAAAAAACAATTAGCTTGTCTAAATGTTTTGCATATAATCAAGCTTGTAAAAATGAATAATAACATTAAAACTAATATGTAAATAACGGATTATCGTCATTAGTCTTCAAATGATATCCCTACCCGAGCCGGATTTTACAGTGTTTGCCTTATAGCATTTTTTCCAGTATTCGGTGACCAGGTTTCACGAGCGTTTTCATTTTCAAAATTAAAATTTGCTTCTGAACGTGGAAACATTTCAGGATAAAAACTTTGATGCGGATTGTACATAGTATACATTTGAGGTGGCGGATAGCTAGGGTATACCTCAGATCTATACAGTGAGTGTTGACCATTTCATCCGTGTTGACTAGTATTTATGTTTCCTGGTCCATTCATTCGGTTTGGACAGTTCCTTAGAACGTGTCCGGGTTCTAAACATTAGTAACAATGCGTTACCTTTTCCACAAGCGTTTATACTCATCTCGTCAAAATAATCAATGTAATCATCCTTTGTCCCCAAGTAATTAATAGGACTTGAATAACCCATTTAAAAATATTCATGTGACCTACATAAATCATGCCGAATTTGACGTTCGCGTTTCAAAAGAATGCTCATCTTGTGATTAGTCCTTGATATCGAACGCAAATGAATACGAATGTCTGGATGACTATTTTCAATTATACGCTGTACACGTTCTGCTTCTGACTTGGCAGGTAAAATCCCCTTAAACATGTAATAAAGGTCGTGTGCAAATTTTGAAAATAATTTTGCGTTCTTCTGCTCTTTAGTTGCTATTTTAATTAAACGGTCCTCGGCTGTAATATCCCCTGTAAACATAGCAACAAATTAAGTTTCAAATTTGTCAGACGTTACTAAACTTTGTTCACTGACGTGAAACCATATTTAGGCCGTTTCAGTCAGAGTGAACTCAATATTTTTCATCCACTCGGTCACTGGGACGTTGCATGTAGAAACATAAGTTTCAACATTTTTGAAATAACAGGATCTTCATCCTTTTTGCCAGAACATTTCGGTGGTTGAGGCTTAATACAAGATGCAATAGACTTCTTTGTCGAACCAGTAGTCTCCAAATTTGCAACCTTAAGTTGTAAATTAAATAAAGCAGTACGTGAAACTTTTAGTTCTTCTCTTAGTTCAACATTCTAAGCAACCAATTGGTTGTGTGCTTCTTGCCAGTCCTGCGGATCCTTGGCTTGATCGTCTTTCTTAGGCATCCTTCACAATTTTACAATTATCAAAACGTAACCATAGTTTTTTTACACTACTTATATACACTAGTTAATATTATCTGCACACAGTTATTTTGTTAACAAAAATACGAGTTACAAATAATATTCAAAGCTATTCAAAACAAATTCCATACGCAATTCAAACCTTAAATAATCGCTACTTAATAAATCCACATATCAATTTCAACAGTCTCAAGTTAACATAACTATATGGGGTTCAAACAGAAAAACAATTTAAGTACTACTACCTATATACGAACTATGTAATTATGCGAAGATCGTTGTCCGCTTCAAATATTTTTTGTTTTCATCCAAATTGAAAACGTTAGCCGCAAATACCCCAAAAAAGGGAATTTTCAACGATACAACGCAAGCCAGTATCTAATCAATTCTACTTTACAAGACAATAGTTTCGTTGGGCGCCAACAAGTAACCGTGGAAATGACTACACTGTATAGTAAGTACTTACAGTAATATATCTGTAAACCAATACGAATGTAGCGCAATTCTAGGTGTACACTTCTTCACGATGACGTGCATGGTAATAAACAGAAATAAACACTTGGTAGATATATTGAAAATAAAAGGTTTTATTTTCTTTATTCTTCCAGGATGAATCTTGACAAAACTACGGTGATGCCAATCTTGAAGTGCAACTGCCTTGACATAGGGTCAGTTGTGGTATATATACCCATGTCACGATGCACAAGCCAATACAGAAAGATCTAGAAACACTCATTTTGTTGTAGACTCTTCTTAATACACAAATAGAACGTTCCACTAAACCGTAGAACCTTCCAGCAAATTCTTTTCATTTACATATAACTTATAACTCCTAAACAAATCATAGCAGCACCCTCAACATGTCTAAAATGCGTATGCTAATATAATGTATGCAGATGTGCATTCCATTTATTTATTGATTTATTCAGCTTCTTTTAGGGCATCAAGGTATACAGTGCACAGCATAGTTTTCCAATAACGGATACTATGGTACATACATCAGTTAGTTAAATCAAAAACAACAGTCAAAAATCAGGCCAGTTAAAAACATAGTCAGTAGGGATATATACATAGGTCAGGGAGGGTAAAGGAACATATAACTGTCACTATTCCTACATTTTACAATATGATTACAAATGGCTTTCTTAAAGGTAATTACAGATATATCCATGCCAAGACCAGCAATATCTGGCCGAGTATTCCACCATCTCAGTGCACGGTACTCAAACAAACGTGTAAAAAAGAATGAGCAATGCCTATAGGAAATTACTAGATTATTCGGTCTGCTTAATGCCCTTGTCCTACCAGCAGTGTTAATTATATACAGATTGTCAAGGAATTTGACATTGCATAAACCTTTAAAATATTTAAAAGTAAACATAACAGAGTAATACTACACTCGCTTCTTCACTGACAATACATTAACAAGTTTAAGTAAGTCCTCCTCTGGCATGGACTTAGAATAGTAGCCGGCACGGATAAAATTGAAAATAAACTTATTAACATGAGACTAGAGATTGTAAGTCAGAATAGTTAACAACACCCCATATAGGCAGCCCATAATCAACAATAGTCATAACAAATGATTTTAAATACAAGGAAAATGTTTTAAAATCAATTTACCGCTTAAGCCTATTAATTGTTCCAATTGCACTGCACATTCGTTTTTTAAAATAAGCATAATGGTCTTGGAAATT
>JAQFZC010004698.1:0-15578 GCA_034695205.1 Dicyrtoma fusca | reverse complement strand
CATACGTATATACGCTATACAGCGTATACGCTGTATAGCGCAGCATGCACATATCAGTGCATGCTATTCAGTGTACCTCATTTTTTGTAGGTTTTTTGTATAAAAAACCTGAATATTAATGAGCCCAGATTGCTGGCGGCCTTTAATAGTGACCAAATTCGGTATTTAATTCTTCTAATAATGACGCATTCATTCTAGTGAATTTGTACCGTGTCGGGCCTCGTTTTTATTTTTCTGCAAGTCAAAATATTCAACGCTAAACTTTTCACCACTAATTTTAAATCGAAAAAATTAATAGCAATAATTTTAGTTCAATTTTTTAATTAATTTGTGTCCAATAAAAGTTACAAAAATAATGAGAATCTCACGATTTCCCGACGTTTTGGTTTTGTTTTAATGGTCTCTAGTAAGTTCCAGTTCCGAGTACCTATAACATTTTGCAGCACCTTTTCTATTTTTCCATTTCTCGTTTTGTCTCTTTATATGCGAGTTATCGGTTCTGTTTTGCATTCAACATCCCTGTTTTGCTTATCAGAGATAAATAATTAAGTAAAAAACAAAAGAATAAATACTCAGTAATTCCTGCTTTCACCCAGAAATCTACTCAAGTTGTATGCTCCAGTACCTAAGCTAATGTTTAAAGGGAACTTGTGGATACATACATACGGTAACTCATCCCACAAGAATTAATACACGGGGTGATGACATGGGTTACTTTCTCCCATAACTAAAATATCTGCAGTGAATCTTAGAAAATTTTGATGCTACTTACATTAAACATTAAACACCTGTTACTCATAACAAGAACTAATAGAAATAATTCAGTAGCTTTAATTTGTAAATAGCTAGATATAAATTATGCATCACTGAATGCGATTGATTTAGCTTCAATTAGAGAGCGGTGAGAAACTTCATAAAATTAATTCCAACATCGTTCGGCCACAGGCCAACAGCAAATGCTCGAAAATAACCAGAAAATTACTGTTAATTGGTTTATTTCATCTTCTGTAGGTCATTTAATGTAACAAATATAAACTACACTAGTTTTTCAAAACTTCCCATTTCAGCTCATGTTTCTTTCTGTTTCTTTGGTTCAGTGTTTTCGAAGTTGCAAAAAGTAAATATTAAAGTAGAAAGCAGTACTTGTATTACATTACGGTGCTTACAAGATAAAAATTTCTCAGTAACTGAAAGCAGTTTTAAACATATTGTTAGACAATGTGGTTGTTGCACGCCAAAAATCGACTTCTTGGCACGTTTCGATGGGACGAAAGCCCTTTTTCAGTCGAATACAGCATTAGACATAATTTTGTGGTCTCTACGCACCTCTTTTCTCACGAATTCGTTATTAGGTAGTTTGAAAAAACAATGTATTTTAATTATCGGGCATATCAAGAGGTCCTAACAAGCGAGTGTGTGCAAAAAATAAAATAAAATACAAATAAATTAATAGCCACAAGAACTTTTGAACACTGTCGGGTTTTACTGGGCAGGAAATGAAAAGTTCCAAGGAAAATAAGTGGCACCCTTCAGAAAATATGGCATTGAAGTGTGTCAGGACTGGAACTGAAAAGTGGCATTAAACCACTCACATGTTCACAACGAAAGTACCTACATATTATACATTATTCCTATTATTAACAAGAGATAAGAGAGGTACATACTTCATAGTTATCCTCGATAAACCGAATTTTGGAGCTTAATTAATTGTTATATTGACTTTCATTCGCACGAATTATTTTACTGTTTCTCAGTTCTCCGGTCAGATACCACAACTCTAAAAACTCATACAAACTACAGTTTGCATAGAAATTTTCCAATCTTCACATTTGCAAAACGTTCTTGAAGTTTCCAAGCATCATCAAAATATATAACTTTTGTTGCAGGATACCTTGTGACGACGAAACCTTAGTTTAGCAAAAGAATATTGTTATTCCGAATCAACATTTAGTGCGGGTTGAGTACAAAACCGAACAGCTTTAGGACCGGTACCTTGTTGTTGTATGAACACACATTGCATCTAACGCAGCTTCCTTCTAGTAAAATGAACCAGGAAACCAAACGTACTGGTTGGATTTTAACCCCGAGTATTCTAAAGTCAATTGAAAGGGGGTTCAAGCTTGGAACTGTTATGCAGGGACATCCATACACTTGGGACAAAAAGAAGATGTTAACCGGTTTTATTGATCAAAAATACTTTATAAGTCCATGGAGAATAAACGTTTTCGTTTCATTTGTTTACGTATTTTTTATTCTCATTCGATTCCTTCAAGTGTGCTTCAATCCCAATGGAAAAGATTTTGAGAAGATTTACATGCTGCTCACTCTTATATTTTACTCATTTCTGCCATTGCTCTACACTAACTTCATTGTTGCCGGGGAAGAGTTTAGTGCATACACTTGCAAATTATTCATCTTTCTGGAACAATTTGAAAGTAAGTTCAATTTTGAATACAGATATTACAAAGCTTGCAGAATGCACAACGTATGAAGTGGGGCAAAGTCCCACTTTTACTAAATAATTTGTCTTAAGGCTAACCACTTGCACTTCAATTGCTTTAAGCAGCAACTTACACGTAACAAGATTTATAACGATATAATTATATGTTCAATAATTGTCTACCATTTTTATATAACTCAAGGCGCTTACTACAAGCACGGCTCAAAACCAGCAAAGGGAGCCAAATTGCTCGAAAAAATACTCAAAATCAATCTTACTGCATTCGCATTCAATTCAATCGCCATGGCCGTATTTCCTATTGTGAGACCCGAGTCACCAGAATTTGTGTCCTCAGTTATTCTCGGTCTAATAAATGAAGAGTCAACTGTCCAGATTCTTGTGGCCAGGGTGGGATGCTTTGCGGTATATGCCTGGTTTCTTTACAACGCATTCAGTGGCAATTTCTTGATAAGCACAACAATTATTGCATTTCCTTGCACTTTAATGGCGGTCATCGATGAGTTGAGGTAGACTATTGCTTTAGCCTAAACGTTTCTTTGTTAAGTCTATACATTTTATTATTTAACCAACATTTGGTCTTACAGCTCAACACATTCCAACAGCGTCAGTGGAAAATGGCAAAGGAACAAGCTGGAAATGAAAACAATAAGAGCGCTCACCATTTTGCTGAGAGAGTTCAATCAAGTTTTTGCGATATCCATTGCAGGGGCTAAATTTGGTTTAATTCTGGTAGCAGTATTTTGCGCCTATGGGGCAATGACATTTTCCGGGATTTTAGCCTTGGGTTTAGCAGTACTTGGAACAAACCTAACAACTTTTCTCGTAGTTTTTTTTATGATACTTCAAGAAGTTCACGGAAAGTCTCAAAATCTTATTCAAAAATGGAATCTCAGTTCACCATCATTCTACGTCCAACATCCGAAGAGAGACGTGAAAAGAGATGTACAAGACTACTGTTACAACAAGCAGCTTATCTCATTGAAAACTTTGACCATATCGGTGGCTGGCATGTATTACGTTGACAAGGAAATGGTCATCAGCATGGTTCAGTTCATTGTGGAGTCAACTGTTAATTTCACCTTAATGTACCGGTAAAAGGAAGCCGTTCTGAACTTGTAACTGCAAATGGCTAATGTAATAATTTGTTTTATTTCTATAAGCGCCAAATACAGGCATTTGTAAGGAGTTTTACAGCTAGTGTTGTGATTGTATATGTTTCGCTTGCTTATGCATATTAGCAACCTATGTATATGTCTAGGTAATGAACGACTATTAAGCTCATTTCAAGAATTATCTTTCGTTTCCAAGGTGGCTAATGGGAGACAGGTGGTGTTTCTACCAAGCTTTGAATTGTAAATGTAACTCCCAATCCAGGTTCTCCACTACTTCTTTCCCGTCATAGTATTTTCTTTGCTTTCACCCTTCCAGTTATGCTTATACTCACTCAACCAATTCAAAATTGACCGGTTTGATACCAGGTTAGCAATTCTTACATAAATATAAATAAATTTTGTAAATAGAAGGCCGGCCGTCTATTAGAAGCTTTACGGTACGTGTTTGTACGTTAATAAATGGTAGTAGTGCAGTTCTGGGATGCCTTATACTTATTACATTGAGAAGAAAAGTTAGATGTACCTACATGTATGTAAATAAAAATAACCATCGTGGCAAACATTATAGAATATTTAATTTATTATGCATTATACAAATTAAAAGCGAAATATGTATCAACTCTATTGTACTTTGTTCTGCAATGCATTTGAAAATAAAAAAGTGTATTCCTGAAAAAGTGTAAAAATGTAAATATAATGATTTACACCTTCTCAAAGTCATGCGTGAAAATCCTGCTCATACACAGTGAGTGTCCTTTACTTTTATTGTAGGTAAAAATATTATTGATTGCTCGTCCTTTTGCTGCTGGCAAAACAGCGTACTACATACCTGGAGATTGTTTTTGTATGCACGTGGATCTAGTGGACGTAATCCTCTATCGGGCAATGTATAAGGTTTTACTGCGCGTCCATTTATCTTATTTAGCAAAGTGCAGATGCCTACCTCACAAGACACTCCGTCTATTCGTGTAGCACTCGTTCTGACTTGTTTTCACACAAGGATCCCTCATTACCTCCGTGATCTATTATCTCTCGTGCACTCCATTGTATTTGCACTGCATTGTGTGAAATCTAAAGTCCAGCTTGAGGCTCATTCAGCTTTCCTCCTTACGTTCGATGACAGAGTCCCTTTCCTTCTTCGGTGCCCTGCCTCCGCACATTGCATTGCATTGCATTGGACGCAGATTCAATTGCAAACTTACATAACTGCCTCGGCCTCGGCCTCTCTTCCTTTATTACTCGCGCACTCGCGCATTCATTCATAACGTCAAACGTGTCAGTTGGAGCTGTTTTGCTTGGAGAGACCGGCTTTCGGAATTGCGTGTGTTTGTATTTTGTATTCATTTATTTCTGTTATACTGTATTACACCGTATTTACTACGGCATGTTATTGCAGCAGATTCTATGCACAGATAGAATACGTTAGTACACATTCACATGTACTAGTTAGTATCGTGGTATCTGTATCAGTAAATATGCATGGGCACCGGTAGTTTATAGTGCGCTGTAAAAATCAAAGTGAAAAGATCTTGCCTGTTGGGGGGACCTTGCAAAAATTACGTGGGACATTCCATGTGGGCTTCTAAAAAGATGTAATTTATATATTTGCACATTCCCAAAATGAATAAAGTATTGAATCCAACATTTGGAAAAGGCGAAACTATAATATGTATTTTGTTCTATAAAAAGGCAAAAAATATAGCTCAAAGAAAATTTTGATATTTACCGTTCTTAAACAAAGGGTGTTAAAGTTTTTCACAGGGGAAAACGGCATTAAAACTTGGTATTTCTTTCTTATAGATACTTTTTTAGAAAATCCAAGAAATACTTGTCTCGAATCCCTTGGTGAGTTTTATTTCTTTGACTTAATAATTGAAGGGCCCTGAATTTAGATAGTATGCGTATATATGGTCCTGCCTTTCCTACCTTCTGCAGTTGTAAATGTATAGTAAAATAGTTTGTAGTTGAATAACGTTTGCGTAGTAGTCAACTACGGAATCTTGGGGTAAAATCTACGTACGGCTGTGTAAAAGTTGCATAATGCTATCTGCCTTTGTGGGGACAAGGAGGCAAATAAATACAAGAGACACACACAATTCAAGAACACCAGCAAGTGAAGAAAGTTTCCTTTGACAAGAGTAAAGTTGTTCATTTAAGAAAAACATTCACGTTTACTATTTACTACTTTTACTACTTCTTTTAGTTGAGGCTCACTATGCCCGTGATACTGACACCGATTATGTCTCGTTTTACAGGCCCAGCAGTACAGCTGGTACAGCGGTCCTGGAATTGCTCTTTTTCCTTGACGTGTATACCTCGACTGCCATTGCCATTATATAGCCCGCCTTTGTGTGTGTGTGTGTGTGTGTGCTTCCCTTCTTAGCTTTTGCACCGGCACTCTCACAATCAGACTCTGTGAGAGTGTAAAAAGGTAGAGTGTAGCCAATGTTGGGCAAATATGTGGATTAGGTTTGTTCTCCACCGGAAGGAACCAATGATAGCGATACGGAGCGGACTCTTGGAAAAAACCAAAAAGGCAAAACAACAATAATAGGAGCAACACAGTCCCATTGTTGCTCTTACATCTTTACATCTTAGGCACTCGTATCTACTACCAAATCCAACTGGACGCAGTACAATTAAGGGTCTTTTATTTATGACTTAGTGCATCTATCTGCCTGTTTGACTTTAAAAGTCGTCTTTGCCCATATCTGAAGAACTTTTTTTCAAGTTTCGACCGTTTTGAAAATGTTGATTTTTAGTTTTGTACTTTTTGAAAATGTTAGTTGCTAGTTTGGACCTTGACTGTCTTAATTTGTACAATAGCCACTTTTGCTAGTTTCGTACAGGAAACGTTAATTTTGCGATTATCCACTTTTTTTGGATCGTCTGGTCAGTGATTGCTAGTTTTTAGATTGTGTTGCTTTATGTTTTGCACTTTTTCGTAACTTATTTATAGTGCATTGAATTTTTTGAGACGTGAATACAGCAGTTTGCAGTTTTTGAAAGCTTGTACAGAATGCTAGTTTTAACGTTTTTGAAAGAGCCATTCTTAACCGAAATGTACGATATAATATTTGCAAGGCCCCTTAAGCTTGCGTTTGGAATTAGTGCTGTTAACAATGTTTAAGTTGTATACGCCAGGCAAATGTATATGTAGTTCATTCAAGCATTGCCTTTTGCCCTTCAAGCTTTTAGACTTCTGATAATTCCAGCCATTTATATAGGTAGCTTGGCATGGCTTTCCTCTCTGGCCTTGCTATGCTATGGCTTGACAACAAAACGAGAACAAGAAAAATTGTGCAAGGCTGACTAGCAGATTTCCATGCTTTTTTTAAAAGAAATGTACACCAAAAAGAAAAGGAAGGCAAACATTTTGGGAGCTTTTTACTAATAATATTGCACCGTCATTTTGTTATTATTATTGCTATTATTAGGGCATGTAAAAATATCGGGCAGGGTAGTATACGGACAAGAATGAATGAACAGCCTTACTGGAAATTGAAACTTCCGCTTACAAAACAAATTTCCTTACACGTTCATTCTTAGAACATAGATGCATTTTTATAAAAGGTAGCAGAAAGCATAATGATGTAGGTACCGACTACAATTAGTAGATGTGATTTTCTCATAATTGATTTTGACTCCTCATAGTACGCTGCTGTGTATCATTGTGCCTGCCTCCTTGTAGTGTAGTTATGTATTTAGTCTCGTGATTTAGCCAGGCAGAACGTTGAACTCACAAGTAGAAGGGACAGTGTAATGATTCATCTCCAGTGCCAATCAATGTCAAAGCTGAAGATTGAAATGAAAAAAAAAAAGTTTGTATCCACACTTTGCTTTGGTGCTTGGTAGCTTGTTGACGTAATGACGTAACGAGAAGGTCTAAAAGGTAAAAATAATTTACAAATTTCCTGCCTGTTCACATTTCAGTCAAAAATATATACATGGTATGGTGTTCTCTATGGCACGATGAAGTTTTAAATTGATACTTATTGCCAGAAAATGAGGCGTGAGGAATCAAATTAGTACACCAAGTCTTCTCATCATCTGTCAAAGGGTTGGGTAGATAGTACTTTTTTATCCTTTACTCTTGCTCCATGTGCTGTCGTGCCCAAGATCGCTTCGAAGACAGCTTCCTTTAGAAATGAGAGTGCTTTTTCTGTATCCATTTCCATTGCCATTACCTTATGAGCACTTATGAAACGACTTGTCCATTGCTTTTTTTACTTTTAAGAAGAAAAACTCAAAAATACGTAAAAGCAAAATAGCTCATAAAATAAAAAATCATTTCACTCCTTTTTTTAACAAACTACCTACTTTCCTTCTGTATATTTGTATACAGCTCTTACGACGAGACCTGGAATTGGCTACAGAATGCTTATATGTATGTATTTATTTGTGGGTATAGGCATAACTACCGTAAGTTTCCTGTTGCTTTTCCTAGGAATTATTCCTAAAATATTGAGTTGCAAGACGTATGAAGAAATTGCTCATATGCCAAGAAAGGTACCTACACAAAGTTGCTTCTTCACAATATTTATGTAAAAAAGTGTTTCAGAATCAACAATAACTCCTGTAAAATACTTTTCGAAAATTCCGATTTCTGTAAAAACACTGTTAACCTTTCCGAAACGCTAATTTATTTAGTTTTAAATGTTTTTAAAAATCGTGATTTCTAGTTTCTTGACCTTTTAAAAGCGTTATTTACAGGTTTTGACTGCTTTGAAAAAGTGTTATTTACTAGTTTTGACCCTTTTGAAAAAGTGTCATTTACTAGTTTTTACTTTTTTGAAAAAGTGTAATTTACTAGTTTTGACCCTTTTGAAAAAGTGTAATTTACTAGTTTTGACCCTTTTGAAAGAGTACATTCACGGAATTAAACATTTTTATAAAGCATTCTTTCCGTGGTTCCCCAGTTCTGAATAAGTTAAACAACCAATTTTGCACAAAAATACTTTTATATTGCGTCACTTCTCATTTCTTAGAATCGCTTGCAATTTCAAAAGAGGCATTTTTTAAAGTACAATTTTGTGCAGTCAGGTTTCAAAATGTTTTTGAATGCTTTAGCTATCAAAAATTTAAAAAAGCATTTAAGAGCACATACATAGGAGTACTGTAATTGTAGATTTACGGTAGTCGTATTATCCAAAGTGTAATGTGTAGCTATTACGGTAGTATTTACCTGGGCAATTGTCCGAGGTGGGATTTATAGGCCGCTTAAAGAGGTGACATATGGAACGTAGGTAACGTAGCCTGCACATACTATAAACTTTACTACAATGGGATAAGGAAGGAATAAGGGATATCTCCATTGTGCTAGGGACACACACACACATCTGTACTGATGGCGTAAACGAGATAGATTTTTTAAGGAATTACAGAATTACTACATCCTTTGGGAAAAGGAGGAATTGAGCGAGAGTGTATGAAGTGAAACCCACATGAACTGCTGTTGCGGTCGTTCCAAATTAATAAGATGTTCCAGAAGCAGACCAGGACACGACTGTATACAGTCAAGCAGTCAAGGCAAGGCAAGGTGGCTGTCTAAGCAGTAGTATATGATTACATACTAACACATAGTGTACTCATATCTCTATGCTTAAGGTTGAAAAGTTTTTTAACAAAAATGAGAAAAGGAAGGCGGAAATAAGAAAAGGTAAAGAAAAAAAATAAAAGGAAAGGTGTAAGTTTGAACGTTGGACTTTTTGGATTTGGATTTTGAGCTCAAAGTCATGTTTTACTTCACCAACAACACTAGCTTTACGAGTCAAATATAAATACCTATGATCCTGACATGAGCTGACGATATTCCCTTCAAAATTTATATAATCGTAATCGTACACGTGGTTCCAATTCCAATCCACTTTGTATGGTGTAAACGTATAGGTAGGTATGTACACGGTCGTCGTACAGGGCCCTTTCATCCATTCGTATACGTATTTACGAGGTTACAGTCTAATGGCCTGCCCTTCATTTTCTGACCTGACTCTGTCTGTCGTCAGATGTCGAACTTAACAAAAGCTCAAGGAAACACGGATAAGTCATAGCAGGGCATGTCCGAGATGGGTATGTGTAGGTAGATAGGGACCTAGAGAGTAGAGAGAGAGCGAGAGTATTTGGTGGCGTAAAATTTATGGTTATTAAAGGAGGTTGAGAGCTTAAATACTAAATAGTCAGGTAAAATGGGACGAATGGGATGTTTGGGCGAAAAGGTGGTTGAGGACTGACGCAATATTGCGCGAAACGCTCCACACCTGGATCTATAATTCTAAGAACACGGAAGAACCAAAACTTCAAACCTTTTCCTTTTCTCCAGTCTTGTTAGGTCGAGTGTATAGTTAAGTATTTACCAACCTCCTCCGTCCCATTCTTATGGTTCACTTCACCAAATACCAGAGATAAGGCTATATAGCCAAGTATAGTGTATATCTACGCATAGTTCCTACAAGGCAACTCCTATACGAGTAGTAGACTGTCGGTGAAAACTATGAAAACTATTTACTGAGCTACTGTTTCCGTGGAAGACATACAAATCTTCCACTCCTCCATCCTTCCGCAGCTTCCTTCACTGCCATAACACTCTTCGTCGTCCTCCATTCAGATTGAGACCACGAGCTGTTTTGTTATTGACCAAACCAAATCCCTTACAATTAGCCAAGGCTTACTCACTGTCTTTCCGTACTGTGCGGCCTGTTGTAGAATAACTCTTGTCTACGGCCAATTTCTACAATCAGAGCAATCTTTTTGTTATTTGTACATGCATACCTACACATACATACATTGCTGCATTACTATTTAGATATA
The DNA here is from genome assembly GCA_034695205.1 of Dicyrtoma fusca. Lineage (NCBI taxonomy): Eukaryota > Metazoa > Arthropoda > Collembola > Symphypleona > Dicyrtomidae > Dicyrtoma > Dicyrtoma fusca. The sequence continues at coordinate 5,198 of JAQFZC010004698.1, read as the reverse complement.
ATGAACGTCTAGATACATTTATAATGTTTTTCTTTTGCGATTGTTGTTAAATATGCGGTTTTTGGAATTTCAAAAAATATTTTCTGAAACTCTGTGAAGCCATTTCCACGGAGCTCCTGCTGCCGCTGGTGTCCGTTGAGGATGCACTGCACTGGCAGTTTGTGTTCGAAGGATCGGATATGCTGAGGGCACACGGGAAGGAGGCATTGCTTGGCAGCCGGACGATTTTTTGGGAATGAGTTCCTTTTCCTGAGAGTCTCTTCCGCAAAGCTGTTGCTGACATGAGCTCGATGTGGAAGAAGACATTTGCTGGGTAAGCGGGTAGATAGGAATTTATGGATTTATAGGCTCTGCCGTGGTGGAGGTGTACAGGTAAAAATGTAGTGACGCCGTGGCTTGCCGTATGTGTGAAGAGTGCTGTTCCTTGGGTTATTTGTGTGAACTGGCAGACGGGAGATGGGAGCCCGTCTTGTGCTTTTACCCGGTCGGCTGTTGGATGGAGATTTGACTTGCAGTTGGATTGAAAATGTTCTTTGGCCACAGGAAGAGGAACTCGGAACACACACCGGCCACCGACCCACCGTCCGTCCGATCACATCAACCACAACCGGAACACCAGGCAGGATAAGCAGATGATCTCAACCCCTGCCTCACCTCTCTCCATTATTTTACAATTCCAACTTATAAGTCTTATAACCCGTTCATTAATGATCCCAAAGGAAAGGCCACGGAATAGTAAATGGAAGGCCGTTCAAGTCCATGTGCTCGCTCTGCGCTGGGTCTTGCTGTCTGTCAATGGATTTTCCAAATATTACGTCATACCCTTTGGGGCTTTCCAAAACAACAAAATAATTATTCTACATTTTGTAACAAGAGACCACTTGAGATTTATGTCTTCAAAAACTGTAAAAAAATGTACTTACAACTTTTCAAAAATGCCAAAATCATGTTTATACTTTTAAAAAAGAGCAAAAACTTCCATTTGCACACTTTCAAAAACGCAAAACAAGAAAATTCAGCCTTTTTAAAAATTGTCAGAATACAAAAATTCGGCCTTTTCAAAAATTGTCAGAGAACAAAAATTCAGCCTTTTCAAAAATTGTCAGAATACAAAAATTGACGCTTTTTCAAACAATGATATTGGCACATTTAAAAAAAAAAGTTACAACACACACCGGGAAAAAACCCAAAACACTAATTTCGGGGTTTTTAAGGTTGTAAAAATAAACGTGGAAATTGAGGAAATCAATTTTAAAGAAATCAGAAACTCCAAGCTGATCCTTACCAATTATCTGTGAAATAGATAATCCTGGAATTTTGGAATCTAGGAAGTAATAAATGAAAGGCCCTGCAATGGGAGTGTGTGTGGTTTTTGAATTGAAGACCATCAAAATAAAATGAGGCTTCTGTTGGATAGAAGAAGTTGCCTTTACGGGACGATAGGATTTATTCCCTCAATCACCCGCTCATCACTTCACTTGAAAGAGGCAGATCTATGTACAGTGGGGCAGCCCGAGTGCCAGAGGGATTGCGTTGCGTTGCATTGCCATGCATTGGCATAGTGGCAGTGGCCGTCTGTGAGGGAGTTGAACGTTGTTGGAATAATAATAACCCCGGTGTTTCCATCCGCATTTATTACGAAATAAGATATTAATAAGAGCGCACATGTGGACGCTGAGCCAGTCTTCCATCACATGTGTCTTCTCCACACGTCCTACCCTAACGTGTCTTCTGTTCCGTAGTGAAGAAAGGCAAGCTGCTCTCCCGTCCTTCCCTCGGCATTGCACACATTCTCACTCCTTCCATTATAAATGCACAAGTCAACAGCTTTTCGCTTCTCAGCCAGATGAGTTTTCTTCCTACAGGATTTCCTGGCTCTCTCTCCATTTGCTCAGATGCCACAACAGACGAGAGCATCTGATCTCTCCTTTAGACGTTTTTACTATTTTTATTTTTTATATTTTTCTACTACCACTTCAACAGTCTATTTACAACTGCTTCTGTTATTTACTGTATCCTTTCCCTCTGCCTGCTGCACACAAGTTTAAACTCAATTTCTATCTTTTTCATGATCAATGATCTGGATAGTCTATGGATTTCTTCGTACAAGTATTAGTTTGAGTTTCGCATCTGATTTTGAAGCACAACATTGCGCACTGTATGAATGAAGTTAGTAGAATTCGTGATCATATTTTCAATAATTTTATAAGAAAATAAATGAAATGCAAATAAAATTCACTTTGACTTTGTCCACGAATCGAAAATCCATTAATGTTGAATTTGATTTTATTCATACGTATGTAAGTACCTATATCAGGAATAAGGTTATTATATTGAATAATAGGTATACACAATAGATATAGTGAGTACCCCGAAGTGGTAACTTTCATAAAGAAGTATTCATTAAAATGCCAACGGATTAATTCATATATTACTGTTACAGCATTTACAACATCGTGATCGGCCCATACAAGTATTTTCGGAGGCTTCAGAATACAAGTATGGCTAAGTTGCTTGATTGATTTTTCAAAATACTAGCAATGCTTTATGTACTGTATAATTATTGTAGAATAAAACGATTGCATAATAGTAACCTATCTGAGAGTGTACATATATGTATGTATATACTTTAAGAAATATACATACCTAGGTGGTTTCATAATGTGCCTATAAATTACAACAAGATTTCAAACTTTATAAATGCCAAGCCCTAAGTTCGATTATTAGAAAATTGCTTAAAGTCAAATTTTTATCCAAAAAGGCACTTACAGAAGAACTAAAATACACAAAATTCGTAACAAATCCCAGGGAAAAGTTAGGCTTACTTGAATGTTAAGACCTTAGTAAACTGGTATTTTACTGCTTAATTATTTTATATTTTACCTTACATTCGTATTGGGATGTTTTGTCATTGAAGATTCCAAGTGTTTTGAGGGTATCTCCATGGATTCTGAGGACATTCGGTGGCCTATTTTCCTTCTTCTTCAGTAGTGACGGGATTGCGGCAGTTCCCTCGTACTTTGAAGCCTACAGGAAATCAAATTTTAAAAAACCCTGAAGTTTACTTGCTACTCTATCATCAGAAAGTTCCATTAGGTGAGACATAAGCGATCATTCATCTAATCCGTGTCAACTGTTCATTAATTCACATGTAAATAACCAAATCCAATAGTTTGTATTCAACTTACTTTTTTCCCAGTAATACTCGGAACGGTGATTTTGGCAACATATTTTCCAGCATCAGTTTCCCTTCCAATGTGGAAAACTCCAAAATAAACCGCGTTAGACTTGACTTGTATTACGCCTACAAAAACAAGCCCGTCGCACTCCAGTAAACGACTAGAGATGACCTGATTAGGACCCGCGGTTGAATCTGCAAGTCATTAACGTAGTGTAAAGCCAAAAATATATTATTAGTATATTAGTAAACGATATTTTAAATTATATGCACCATAGAGGGATGATTATCTAAATGAGAATTTTTCGCTCACCTTTTTTCTTTAGCATCCCAATGGGCACACCAAAATATGCGGTGTAGGAATACTTTCCGAATATACTTCGGAAAAGTGCAGGCCGCACCGTTGGCACATGGTGCTGGCTTCGAAGATGCTCGGCGTACGTGAACATTTCCACAACACTTTCGCAGCCGTCTCTGTGGATCAAATAACATTTGATCCCCGATGGTCCTGGATCTCTGAGGCATAATAACAGTCCTAGTTAATTTCTTTATCTTTATCATTGCAAATAAATAATAATTAATTTTCTTGAATAATAAAACAAATTGTGATAATTTTCCTTTACTTACCTGGGAACATAAATTTTCGGAGTTTCGGCGCGGTTCAATGGACGAGCCTTAATGGCTTCGTCGCCGCAGCCCTTCACTTTCTCAACTTCGGGTTTAGATCGAAGGTTTGGAGAGTTTCTTCGAGCTTGGAGCGGTGGAGACTCGTCCCTTTTTGGCTTGAGTGTGCCATCTTCCCTCATCCGGCTCTGGATTCCGGGAGGAAGCATTGTCCTTAGGAAGCAATTTAAGCATATGTCATTTTGCTTGTCATCTGTTTCGGCAAATGAATTGAAGCCGCTGCTACCAATGGTGTTGCTAGAATTTAATAATCAAAAAAACGAAATAAAAACAATTTTATTTATATTAAGCTTTAAAGAAGGGATTTTAAAGACACATTTTTGGTTTAATTTTGGCATAATTTCAAATTATTTAAAATCTTACCGGATACCGTGACTGTTGGGCTGTTTCAAAGGGCTACACCCAAGCTCCCCTGTTTTGCCGGCGCTCTTTGGTCCAGTTTTGTTCTTCAAGTTGGGAACTGGCAGTCGCCATCTTAAGCAGACTGAGCACAGAACCCGCTGTTTCACCTCTTTTGTGGCCACTTTTTGAGAGTAGATGCTACCCGCATTGCTACCGCTACATTAGTAAGCATCAAAATCAAACCAAATTAATATTTTATTTAAACGTTGAAGAAAGATCGATGCAACTTATTTCAATTTTATTTTGACTGTGAAATTTTGTATTTTTTGGTGTGTGGTTTAAGTACCTGGGAGAGCACTCCTTGGTGGGTCTCTGTAAGTGAAGAAATTTTGCAAGCTTCGTCAATGAGTCCGTGACTCTTGCGACGGACTCACGGCTCTGACAGTCTTCGACCGCAAGTAGAACTTTGAGAAGTTCTATTTCTTCTTTAACTTTTCCTTCTTCGGCAGCTAATTCAATGCCCTTGCTCTTAGCACTGTTGCTGTAAACAATAAGAAAAATAATAAGAACGTGATTTTATACGCTTGAAAGAAAGGTCTATTTAATTATGTATTTCTATTAATTTTTCCATTATAGGCGATGTAATTGCTCTAAATTCCACTGAAACAATGGTAAAAGAAGCTGTCTTTGCTAGTGAACTCTTTTGATTAAAATGCAACCGATAATTACAATAGAGCAGTCTTTAATGACGACTCAACAATCAAGAAAAAATGTCTCCATGAATGATTAAATAATGTTGGTGTTTTTGAAATACACCTTCTTTTAAGGTTGCGGGAATAAGCAGTCGTAGTTACATACAATGAAAATGAAATGAAATTGAAAATTGGGTTTATACACTGTGTATGTCATTCAGGCGCTTACACCCATGGACTAGTGTCGTCAACCATCTTTTCCTTTATTATTTCTGTTAGTAAACTTTGTATGAGGTTGGGTA
>JAQFZC010004697.1:0-15580 GCA_034695205.1 Dicyrtoma fusca | reverse complement strand
TTGTGAAATGAGAAAATGGAATGAGGAACCTGTAAAAGTATGAGGATTACTAAAGTATGGAAAATACTTTCCCAATAGTTACGGCCATGTCCAGGGCGTACAAACTGCCGGAACAGGCCGTGCTGAGTGACATGCTGGTGGCCTTGAAGTCCAAAACATGGGACACTTGATTGGCCTGCATAAAGAGCGGTGCTCCAAGAGAGGTGTAGCCGTTGTAGGGACTCGATTTGTGCTTGATCTTCCAATAATTAAGACCGTCCGTTCCATCACTAGCCACATAAACACCCGTTTTAGAACCCTTCAGGCTCGTTGGATTTATTCCTACAAATTGGATAAACCACCGGTCTTGTTACTGACTAATTGGAAATAAATGTAATTATGGTAATGGTAATGTGGCAATGGCTTTATTGTCACGTTCAGAAAGGGAAACACTTATTTCCATGAATAGACATTTCCTGAATGGACAGTCCATGAATAGTCACTATAGATACTAAAATAATTTTCTTGAATCGCATGGCAGTCAAACCAACGATCACCTTTCTTTTCAATATTCTTTTCTGTAATTTGAAATTCGTTGGAAATTCCCACCGAGTGTATGAACTTGGGTTAAATCGCTCATAAAATGAGTAAATTATTAGTATTATTAATTATTACATAACGTTTTTTAAAATTCTCAAAACGCGGCTTAACCTTTTTCAAAACTAGAGAAAATGGAAATTGTTCGTTTTATGCCAATGGTAGTGTGATTAAGGTTACAATGGGTGACTGCAAGCTGTAAAGGCTGCCTGTAGTTGCATGAAATCACTAAAGTGCACTAACAGTCACAATACAATACAAGATTTTAATGCTCTACCTGCGTCCACAATTGCTTCATAAGTAACTTCCATGAGAATTCTGAGCGAAGGGTCCATGGTCTGCGCGAGCCTTTCTGACACACCAAAGAAGTCGGCATCGAATTTTTCCGGATTGTTCATGACGCCACAGCGAGGCGGTAATTTATTTCCAACTTTGAAGCGCGTTTGCTCAGTAAGCATGTCCTTTCCGTTGAGGAGGTTCTTTTTAAATTCTTCCATAGAGTCGGATTGTGGGAAGCGACCGCTAATCCCGGAAATCACAATTTCGTTCTCTTTTGGAGTCCCGGGTTGCCCTTTTATTAGTACATTACTTTGGAATGCCCTCGATGTTGTCCCGGAGCTCCAAAATAAGGCCGCCTTGTATCTCTGCCATAAGGAAAACTTCTTATGAGATAAATGCATATTTTGGAATACTTTTAGCTAATTATAGTAACTTACAATGGCTCAAAGTGTTCATAAAAATGAAATATCCAATTAAGAATAAAATATTCAATTCATATTGTATTTAATTCAGAAAATTTAATGCTTGAATATAATATTTAATTCCTAATTGAAACCTTAATTTTTGAAAATAATCTTTCTGGGAAAGATTATTTTCCCTTAAGATATTTTATTCATGATATTTTTTGTTGAGCGTATAATTATTCAAATTAGAATATTATTATTATTTATTATTCCGGGTTTTATTTTATCCAATTTTTGTCACACATACATAGGAATACATTCATAACACATTTCTGTATAATTTCAGTTCAGAGTAAAACAATCAATTTGAAAGGAAATATTTAATTCAAAAATGAGATATTTACTGTACTTAAAGATGTACAATTTGAAGTAAATATTTAATTATACATATATCGCATCTAAATAAATACAAAATAAGTAATATCTGAATGTATAGCAAAGCCGAGCCCTGTGATTTCAAGAATTTTAATGACTGATTGATATATTTCCTAAAATTCCAAACGAAGACTTACCAATAGATTCGTGGATAAAGAGTAGCCTGGCACCCAGTTCCGGTGGATCATCATAGCAATTACTTTCAAAAAATCGGTTGAGAATTAAAAAGTTCAAATACCTACTTCTAAAAGATTCCTGTATTTCCTTTTTGAAAAATACTTTCTTTGCAATGCAATGTGCAACTGATAAAAGCAGAACTGGCTGGTATTCAGCCTAAGCGCTTGTACATATATCTACTGACAACAGCATTTCAATGCTTTAGGTGATGAAGTATTTTTTGTTTGTTTTTTGTCATGATTTGTCTGCATTCAAAGGACATTATTTTTATAGTTGTCACGTTGCGGCGTGTCCTTTATCGTCGTGGAATTTTGTATGTAACAAGTTCGACGACGTAAGTGAATCGATATTTTCACTCACACAGTGTAGAGAACCAGATCTACTGTATTTTATTTACAATCTGGCATGTAAGAACACACAATATCTACATGAAACCTTACATTTCTTAATTATTCAATCAACTTTCTGCAGTGCCTGTTATTTTATAGCTATGCATTGTTATTGCAATTTTTGTATATGAGTTTCAACTCAAGCTACTACGGAAAGTGTGTCTGAAGATCTTTGTAAGCGCGTAAAGGTCAATTCACGAATTGACGATAATATAATACATAATAATGTTAGGAAAAACAAGCTAGGACTTTCAATCGAACCCGTTATGTATGAAGCTTGTTTTCAAATATGCATTAATTTCCTCAACAAATCATGTTTTAGGTAATTCTAGTCAAGTTTACTGCAAAAAGGCAACTACTTGTAGAGTGAGCTGTGAAGTGCTTAATCAACAGCTCAGGGCTGTGCATAAATGAAGTTTACGTTTACCGCCCATTTACGACCGTTTGATTGATGCCAAGACCCTTAAGGACTTCATTAACGCATGTAGCATACGGCGGCGATAGTTTAAAATAGTTATGCAATATGCACAGTGCAACACATTTTACTTGTAGCTTACGTAATCTTTATGGCTTAAAAAAAAACTTGAACAAGAAAACCTTAGGCAATCAACAACTTTTTATAAAATGTGCAGCAATGCGTTTTGCAACTTTAGAAAATGTGTAAATCGTGCAAATGCTCGCTGTTAAAATAGTTCAAATAGTAATCGGTGTACATAGCACATTGATGCTAGTGCAAGCTTTAGGAGGTAACGAATTTCTTCTTTTTCATACTTGAATTACAATCAACAACAATAGCAGTACTTTGTGCATGTGTCTTGCCATCTTAGCCACGCAACTTAGCAATACACTTTGCACCTGTAATCAAAAGCTAATACAAGAATTATATACAGACAACACAAGCATTGCTCCTGACACTGACCGTCGTTGTTGCATGAAAAGACAGCTACAGCTTACATATATACATATACCAGTCCATTATAGGCAGAAAGGTTTACGTATAGTTATATTAAGATATCATTGAATTGTATATATAATAACTTATAGCACTCGTAAGGGACGTGCCAGTAGCAAACCTGTAGGATATAAAAATAAATTATTATATGATAATATATATAAACTTATTATTATTTTGCTTGAATGTGTCAAGTAGAAGCTATACGTGTGTGAAAAATATACGGACTTGCAGGAACTCTGCTTACAAGCAAAGTATTTTAGGGGATATTTGTACTTCATGCGACCCTAATCATGAATTCACTTTTAAAGTGTTCGGGAGAAAAAAATAGTTTTAAAAACATGTTTTAATGACGACAAATAAAATGCAAAAGAGCATGCAATCTTACAAGAGGTCATAGGAGTTAAAATGTTTAAACTTGAAAAACGCGTTTTAGAAAATTTTTGTAAACTTGACTCACAAGCACAACTCTGCATTTTATTACATACAGTTTCGAACCTTACAACTTCCACAAGAGTTTCCTCCACATCCACAACCAGTGCACCTGAAACAATTCCATGCATTGGAATTCTTCCTGGTAGCCTCAGGAGACCTTCAATTATTTTGTACAGTAATTACATAATGTACGTTTTTTAGTTATATAATATTCTATTTATAGCAATAGGAAAATAATATCGTAACAATTTATTAAGTGGCAAATTTTGTATTAATTGGTGTGTAGACAAGGTTTTCCTTTTGGTCACCGATGACTCAACCCGGGTATTCCTGGCTTTTCCTCGGGTATCCCTGTCAGTGGGATTGAAAGCTTCACACCTTCCTGTGGGGCACTGCGAAGTCGGCCACCACCCATGCGCGGTGGCCCCGGTAAACCTGGCGGACCAGGGGAACCAGGTGGTCCTAACAAAAACCAAAATTGCAATTCAAAAGGCATAATATGTAGTTTCCAGGTCAACCTTTTTGAATGTGTAATATGTCTAGTTTTACATCTTTTTCCAAATGGCAATATCTAGTGTTGACGCTTTTTAAAGTGTGTTTCACTAGTGTTACGTCTTTTTAAAAATGTTTACTTCTATTTGTGGCTTTTTTGAAAATGGTAATTTCTAGAATTGTCCTTTTCGAAAATGATATTTCCTAGTTTTGACATTTTTGAAAAGCGTCGTTTCTGGGCTTGACCTTCCTGAAAGTGCCAGTTCCTAGTTTTACCTCTTTTTTAAAAAGTTAATATCTAGTTTTGCCTCTTTTTTAAAAAGTTAATATCTAGTTTTAACCTTTTTCAAAAAGTCGAAACTCCCACAGGATACAAGTCCGATAAATCGTAATTCCGATTTTGCACGTGCAGAGGAACGTTCATAAAGTTCTAAATTCTGGGACCAGCTACTTGCTTGGGTTTCATCCAAAGAAATGACACATTTTGGCGTCTCAACAAGAAATACAAACGGTCGAATTTTTCACAAAAATTGGCTTTTGGCGGTGGAAAGTGGACGCAGGTTGGATTTCTTGGAATTTTCAACACCCAGGAGATCCACTGGTCTTCCGGGGTGTATTTCTGTCGCGAAATGACTCTTGAGCGAACCATTGTTTGGAAATTGAGAACGTCGCCGAAGGTGTAAATGTGCATGAAGCACTTTTCCATGAGATTGCTTTCAATCATTCCTGTGAGATCTACAAACATTTCCGGACTATTGAGCGTTATGCCAATTGTGGGCGGAACAATACATTGAGAAATGCTGAGTAAATAGCAGCGAATTAAACGCAGGTCACTCGCCATTTTTTATTATTGAAAGCTAAAAAAGTCCTTTTCACTTTTATTTTGTACGGCTTTGTTGCTAGCTACTAGGTTAAACTTTTTAAAGTAATGCATAAAATAAATACTGGCCTTGCAACTAATGCAACTAATGTTAACTGAGTCGTTTTTTGACGTTTACACCATTTATTAAAACGAATTTATCTCTAACAAGCTGACAAGTAGACGCCCTTTTATTTTGTATTTCGTTTGATAAATATGCTTTCAAATTATTGTAAAATATTCTAAATCCAATTTTGCTAGGGATATTGAATGAGATGTTCTACTTAGAGTCACCTCAACTGAAGGATATTCTAATTACCCGTATGTTCTTGACGTGGTGCAAAATGTCCTTACTTCACTTTGCGTTGTTGAGTAGGTGCACAAGGTTCTAATTATGTGTTTTTGAATTGTAAAATTATTGATTATGTTTTGTTCACATGTTTTCGTTAAATTCAAAATGTTATAATATTACAAGCTTCTGAAAAGGAGTAAAATATTATGATGAGATATTGTAGAATGTTATAGGCGCAAATCCATGTTTATTGGTAAATTACATGTTTTAAATACACGTTTGTGAATAAGCCGTGAATGTAAATGCCTGTTTTTTTAAATGGTGCAGATATGTCCTAATTCCATATTTTCAGAGAGATAAAAATTTTCCTAATAACTTGGAAGGGGCGGGAATTGTCCTTTAAGCTGGATGTAAAAGTTGTAAAGTGTTCTAATTACTATAAGAATAAAGGCTCAAAGCAAACGTTATGTCTACTGCAACACGAAAAAACTCTTATTGAACAATAAAAGTGTATTGTAAATATTGTTTACTAACAGTGAGCTGTATACACACTAATACAATAAACCCTTGAAGTAACCTGAACACCAAAATGATTAATTTTCTTGTAAGTAAATGTTTGAATTAAATGAATTAAAAATATTTCCACGTTATTGATTATTGACCAAGTCATCCTTTTGTTGGACAAATGGTCCCTCGAAGAAAAAAGTGTCATTATCAGGCACATTGTGAAGCGACATGAGGTTGGAGCATAACTTACACAACCCTCCGATCTACATCATCAATTTGGTCCTGGGACGTTTAGAGAGCAGCTTAGAGAACCTGGACCTTCTCCTCATTTTTAATAGACTGGCTTTGACCTGCAACTGAGAAGGTTCCATCAGAGATAGCCTTTATGTCCTGCCATTGCAAATTTTGAACCCTTTGAATGGGCAATACAAGGTCATAGTTAGCTTCCAAATGCTGCTGCAATTCTATTCCAATCAAAGAGTCCAAACCGAGCTCAGCCAGCGTTTTATTTTGCATGGACTCGTCATTGACATTTTTGATGAAGCGGAGTCGGGCCACTAATTCGGACAAACCAACTTTCCCCGCACTTTGACCCCGAAGGGTGTTTTGGAAAACCATATATGAAGCATAGCACTTGGAATGCTCGGGACTTGTCTTGCTGTGTTCCAGAATAGTGTCCAGTGATTGCAAGCAGCTGGAAATTCTTTGCGGAAGAAACCCGCCTTCAATCTTTTCAGCACCCATTTTCTCAGCAACATAGCCAACATCCCCCACAATTCCCCATTGGACAGAAGCCCTGTGAAATCCGGCCTCATTTCGGCTTTTGCAAATACTTTCCATGGAGGAATTTGCCCAGCCGTAGTTACTCTGCCCAATAATCCCCAGTCCAGCAGCAAGGCTCGAGAAACAAACAAAGTAGTCCATGTCTGAGTAGTACTGTCTAGACAGGAGGTGCAAATTTTGTGTCATCGTCACTTTTGGAGAGGCCACCACTTGGTACATTTCTTTTGTTTGATTCCCAATGATTGCATCTTGAAGTACCAGACTTAAATTAAATATCCCGCCAATTTCCACCCCCCGACTTTTGTAGCTTTCCATAAACTTTGTTGCAGCGTCTACGCAGCCTAAGTCACTTGTATTTGTGTCAACTTGAAAAACTTGTTTTGAAACTGTAAAAAAATAAAAAGAGCATTTTGCGCATTTTAAAAATAACGTAGAATCAAGAAACTTTGGATCTTTCTGAAACCTTGTAGATAGGATTCGTATTTATTTAGCAACTTCGCAAGCCATGATAAATCAGAACTCAATTTAAACCTCATCTTTGCTTTGCCAGTTTAATCTTTAACGACCTCAAATGTCACAGGTCACGGTGCCTATTACCTACCAGAAACCTACTAAATACTACCAAAGAAAGAAATAAAGCCCACTCGGACCGTAAATCCGAATAGATGCAATCAGGAGGAAACGCTAAGTTAGATCGATTCGGTTTATTTTTGAGTATTTGATCTCCTCGTCTACATGACTTGCTGTGGCCCTGATTCAACCGACGAAGCTTACACTATCTTGATCTTGAGTCATCATGAGTTTCATGGAAATGAATGGGCTACAGATCCAGGGGATTTATCGTTTTTTTTTAATATTATTATTACATATTGGTCAGTCTCACAAAATTATAGTAATTGTGTACACAATAGGTCATTTGTAGATTCTAAAGCCAAGCAATTTTATGCTGACTTACAATTGGTTTTATGGACCGTATATATAAGTTCATTTGGTAAATGGTGGGCGTTCAATATGTATAAGCTGTTTTGCCCACGAATATTTAATCAATGAGAGATGTATGATTTAGAACTTTTAGTTTGTTTGCTAGCTAATGCTTAAAAGTATGTATAGTTCCAGACGCCCGGGTAATTTAATCAACTAATGCAAACTTAAGATACACTATTGCTTAAAGGAAACTCCAGCCTTTCAAAACGGGCTTTACGATTACAATTCCGTATTTTTTGAGTTTTATTCTGGATTATTGCAGGGCATTGGCGCCTGAACTATACATAGATTAAAAATATACTTTGAAATGGTCTTGAAGGGATTCGCCTTATATCATCCATTTCTGTCTTGCCACAGTTCTAAATATTATTCCACTAACTATTTCAGTTTCATTGGCTTTCACGTAATTTTTGTAATGCTTGATGAATTAGTAAACTCAATACCGTCTATTACAAAATTAAATACTAAAATTGCTTATGAGTGCCAACAGTTTTAGGACCTGAACTTATCGTTAGCTAACTGAACTGACTTTGACGTGTACTAATTGTTATTTTCACCGATTAGGGTTTTTCGGAACTAATTCACCCAACAGGTCTAACTACTAAATCACTTACTTATTGCCGAAGATCTACGAGCAGAGTTTTGGTTACCACCTAAGAAGAATGCCCTGCGATTACAGATGAAGATAATGGCTTGGTTTACGAATTAGATTAAAACTATTCAAGGTAAAGCATTTACTGATAGGTAGAACTTTACTAACTCCACAAGTATTTCATGTTGTATTAGGTACTTGAAACATTTTTCCGGCGTACTTTTAAGTTGGTCAGGTGTGGTTTTGCCGTAAGGTTTACTTGCTGATGGTTGTTTCCTATTTTTGTTATTTACTTTGAAAAGTTTTACAGTCTATATGCATAGCATTGCAATACTAGTTCATAAAAATGAAAGAATGTCGATGTGTCGTCGTAGTATATTCCATTTTAAAAGAAATGAGATTGTACATCTAAAGTTAATTTGTCAATTAAAACAAAACACGACGTGACGTGACTTTGCATTTTTATTTTCATTTATTTTTACACTTTTTCAGTGTAGCGGAATACGAATACGAATGAATTTTAGCCGTTTTGCATTTACGTGGTATGAGCGGCCTTATTGAAATTGCGCTTATACTGGACTTAGTTAGTACATGTTGCAGTTACAGCGGCGATATATAGGCATTACTAGCACATTAAATAAATAAAGTTATATACAACAGAATTATTACCACTAACAGCAGACAGTTTAATCAATAATACTTCAAATCCTTTTCAGCAATCACGTCAACCACTGAAAGTGTGTTGGACTGCTTCCGCCTCAAAAGTCAAACTACAAATATTATTCATAACTGAATAATTTATTTCACATTAGTCAGAAGTAGCATTCCAACAATTATTTTATCCGCATAAACGCCTAAATAATTGTCAACGAATTTAATCGTCTTGATTCAAGTGAACCCCAAGGACTTGGCGTACTATCAAATGCACAAGTATATAGCTTTAAGAAATCGCAGGAAGTGAGCAAACAATTTGACTTTGTAAATTTTTGGATTTGCTCACCCAGCATCGCAAGTGCCTTTAGTTTGTATAAATGATTTTATTGAACCTGAGCTACCATGGCGGTATCATATAGCATTGTAATAACATGGGTCCTGTATCAATGGACAGACACTGCATATTCGTTAAATAATTTTGTAAGTAGTGGCTTTTTGGATATTGCGCCAATCATTGAAAGTAATTATTTAAACCGCTGTTTAATTCAGTTTTACACAATCGGTGACGTCATTAACTACGCATTGTTTACAAACCCTATTGCCATATACAACGACAATAAAAATAAAAGATGGAATATGTTGGAAATAAATGTCAACTGGAGTTTTAAAGGTAGCAGTAGAATACAATGCTACGCTTTGGTGGTTACTTTAGAAGAGTGCAATTTCAAACATGTTACCCAAGAAGAAGGTGAGAACGTATTTCGCAAGGTACAAGCCAACTGGAATATAAAGGCAGTAAATATTTACCCACAATGGCTGGTGCTTAATGTCAACGACAAATGCTTGAATTCGTCAGAGTACTACACAATTGCCAGTGCAGCTTGGCTAATAATTAGAATACACAATTTTCCAATGTTTTTGCAATCAACTTACAGGAAAATTTCCGTCGGGTTACATTCCAATACTTTGGATTATTCCATCGAATTTCATTTCAGTTCTGTCAAAATTGGTCCTCAAAATAACATCGATGGGTCGGACATATTACTCACATATTTCAAGCAAGAATATCAATGCTCCACTTTTTCTGTTGGTACTTGCCATTCATCAGCTCTTGCCCATTATGAATTGGAGATCCAAGGGGGAAGATGTTTTACTTGGGGTCTCGGATTGCAACCTATTACGGATTTGAAAGGTGTGTCAAAAATGCACGAAAGTAAATCACCATTTGATCGATACATGCCAGGAGTACTGGCAGCAGCAACGTATGCATTCCTTACTTCACCTTTAAACTACTCTTGTGTAGCAGCAATGAACGAAGGTCATAATGTTCGCCACTTAGACGGTGGTTTCCATCATCGAATACTAAATTTCGTAGACCAAGATTTTCTGGGGTCAGATGATTTCTCTGCTGAATCACAGATGAATCTATACCCGGTCGGACAAACAAAGCCCTACAAGTTTATAACAAGGCATAATGTATATAGAAACCAGAACAGATGGGAGATATTGGCCTCACCAGTCCAGGCGTCTGTTTAGTATTGCGTAGTTTTTGCGTCATTGGTGCTGTCAGTCACGCTAACACTTGCTGGAATACAGACAAAAGGCAAATTCCATGGAATGCGGGGGCAACTGGTACAAAACTATGTTTATAATTTGCTTAGGACTTTAGGTGCTTTGGCGGAGCAATCACAGATGGAAATTCTTCTAACGTACGTAAACAGACCGGAGGCAAGACGTGTGTGTGCCAAACTGATTGCATTGTTTCTTTGTTTGGAAATAATTCTGACGAATGGCTACAAAGGATTTCTCAAATCAGATTTTACCATTCAGCGTCCCCTTGAAACAAATTGGACAACAATCCCGCAGATGACAACGTTTTTACTCTACGCCTTCATTCAGAACAAAACTTACGATTGCGATCGGCTTCTGGATTCAGTAATAGATGGCGATCTAAGCAGGGTTCGTCGCATCACTGCATGTGACCATTATGAATCATTTTTCCGGAAATACGAGGCAGAGGGCGGAATTTTCCTTAAATGGTTGTCGTTTATGGACTACGAAGATTGGGAATTCGGTCGTAAAGTAGATTATTTAACTCTCTCTAATATTGTTCACATCTGCTCGTCACAGCTGGAAAATCTTGTGAAAGAGACAGATTTTATTAACGAATCAAAAATTGCATTTGTATTTGAAGAAGATGAGTTTGATTTCTATTGGAGTAGCTTGCAGCACTCAGCGACACAGAATCCAAAATTAAAATTTGCTCATAATATGGAGCAAAATGATAATTTTCTCAGCCATTCTGCTAATTATGTCCTGCCTAGGGGAATGCATAAGTACCACGACTGGGTCCCCAACCAAATGAAAATACTTTTGTCTTCTGGAATTTACTGGTTGTGGGAAATGTGGAATAAAATTCGATTTGTCAAATCCAAGAGTTTGGCTGCACTAGTGGGTAAAATCAAGGTCCACGAACAGAAACCAAGAAGTATCTCACTTACTAAATCAGATATTTCAATAGTTTTCTATATTTATGGATTCTGTTGTTGCCTTTCTTCTTCTGCGTTTGTCAGTGAAATTATGTGGAACGTTCGTCGACACGGTTTTGGGAAATGTTTGCTCATACGTACGCAGATATGGATGTGTGCATCTTATTTATGTCCACTTATGCAAATCGATCTTAGAAACGTGTATGCAAAATTTTTGAAACGATTACAAGTCCTCACACGTTACTTGAGGCACAAGTAATCTTTCACATCTGTTTTTTCGTTTCCCTATTTGGTTTTTAAATAATATGATTTTTTAAAAATTAAATTAACTTTTGGGACCTATACTCAGCGTATTTATGTCCAGAACTTAAACTTGATTAGGTTCTGCGCATTCAAACTCCGAGTTCAGTGTAACACCCATTGTGTAAAATTACTTTGAAGTAGTGTAATTAGGTGTAAATGTTTATAGTTATTTCCATTTTTCGTGGAAACCTTTTGTAGTAGGTATTACTTATTACCAAGTTATAGGGTGATTTAATTACCGTTAAAAGCATAAGCTTAAATACCACGTAGAGGAATTTTTAATAAAGCACCATTACAAAGAATTGGCTTAACAAGCTGCGCACTATCAAAACAAATCACCCATAAATGTTTTCAGTTTTATAAAAAACAGGGAGCTAAAAGTACAGCCCAATATAATTTTTTTAAATTGCTGAAAAAGTCCACAATTTATTTTTACGAACCGTCTTTAGTCTTTTAACTTGTAAGGTTCAGATTTCAAATATAGAGCACACGAGTCCTCTATTGAGGGGCCCATGGACCATTTGTCCCTAAGATAGAATCAGAGGGGAGTCGAGCTGGTGAATTCAAAGACCAGCAGACTGTCGAACGATAAAATTGTCGTTGGCGCAGCCTACTGGTGGAGAGTCAGAGAAATGGAAAGACGAAGAAGGCAGGCATGGACTGGAGATCACAAAATTAGATACAATACGAATTGCGAAGAAGAGACTACAACGTTTCTCTCGCTAGTCAATAATAGCCAGTTCAAAGCAGAGGATCAAATTCTTCTCTATTCCGACTCAACGCCATTTCTCCCAAAACCGGTCCCAGTTTCTTCTTCTTTTCATTTTTTAAAGCCGTAAGGGCTTTACCGTTTAATATTAATAGCTTTTAATTAATAGCCTTTATTTTAATAGTATTAAAATATTAGTCAGTAGTTAATATTGTTTTGGTCTTCAACCAGTCATTTCAAGTGAGAGAGATTCTGTTATCCTCTTGTAGTCAATCCTCTGAATTAGTTAAGAACCTGATATAATATGGTCAATTGAAGTGTGAAGTTTCATGAATCTGAGACAATTGATGGGTATAAATTGAAATAAACGTTCAGCAAAATCAAGTAAAAGTGAGTGAGTAACCGGTAAACTTTCCGGGAGTTTATTTGGCGATTCATTAGGTTGTGCAAGTAGGCAAGGGCGATAGTAAAGGCATTCAAGGCGCAAAAGCCATCCCGCATTCAGAACTCGGTCAAGCGTCTCCAGCCTTACTCGTAATCGCCTTACCGTGGGAACTTTCCCACGCCTCCTACTCTCCCAGACGCAGTAAAAGATCTTTGGTCACTTCTCCTCTCAAGCCTGTGCATTACAATCCTGAAGAGCCGTACCCAGCACTGGAATTGTGAGGGTGAGAAATACTCCCACGTCTCGTCCACAAGAAGCCTACCCAGGGAGTATGTAAAAATATTATTCACCCCCTAACTTGAAATTACATATAAACTTAAATATTATCTTAACTAGCACAGCTAGAAATACAATGTATGTCTTAAAAGGTAGCTTACACGTTATTTATTCTTTTTGGTAGTTGACATTGTGCTGAGTCCCTGCCCCCGCCGCAACAATACCCGCCAAACCGCCTATACACCAAAAAAGAGGCAAAAATATTATTCACCCTCTGTCAATTTGTAAGTTTAAGTAATTAAATATAACAAAATGAAACAACTTAGATACCTAATTTAGTATTTGGTAGCATTTCCCTTAGCCTGAGTGACAGCTTGGATGCGTGCAGGCACACTTTCGATAAGTTTGTGGGTGACTTCCGGTCCGATTCGCTCCCACTCATCCATAGCTGTGGAAATTAGCTCTTAATTGTTTTTCGGGTGTTTTCCCTTCATCTGATTTTCAAGTTCGGCCCACAAATGTTCTACTGGATTAAGATATAGGGATTGTGGTGCACAATCCAACACATTCACGTTGTTTTTACGGAACCATTCTTCAACAACCTTGGCTGTGTGTTTGGGGTCATTGTCTTGTTAAACACAAAACGGCCCCTGGCCCTGAGTTTTCGTGGTGGCTGGGCTAGATTACTTTCAAAAAGGTCAATATAGACCTCCTTGATCATAACTCGAGGAATATGGTACAGATTGCCCACTCTATTGTACCCCATGCACCCCTAGAACGTACAGGAACCCCCTTCGTGTTTCACTGTCGGGCAGAGACACTTTGGGGAAAGTTTTTCTCCAGGCTTCTTCGAATTTTGAAGACTGGAAGGAGGTGATCTGGTCTGATGAGACCAAGTTTAATTCATTTGGACCGACGGAATCGTTCGGGTATGGAGAAAACTGAGTGCGTACATACACGAAGAAGCAAAATTGCGCATTTCAAGTCTCGTAGAGCAGAACTGAAGCCTTGTACGAGTCGACATTTACGAGCACCAGTCAAATTAGTAATAAATAACAGAATTTTTTACATTTTTGAGATTTTTTGGATATTTTTACTAAAAGAAGAAAACGTCCAATTCAGGCATAAAATACAAGAAATCTACTGCAGGATTATACGAGAACCTGAAAAGGCATTATCCTTTAAGCAAATATTAAGGAAAAGCAGCAACATTCCCAGTTTTTGGCAGTTTTAAGGGGCTTTGCCCCTTACAGGGGTAGTATTGATATTTAGCCCACCTGAATCCACCTGAAACTGTACGTTCCCAAACACATACGTCTTCCAAAATTTTCACAGGTACGCCCTGGACCAAGGTCTCTAAAATATATTAATTACAAAAAATTCTCATTTCGTTTTGGAGCCTAAACCAATTGGCAAAGTCCAGGCAACTCTGTAAAATTGAAATGTTAGATTTAACAGTTTTTAAAAATTTGGAAGTTAAAATGTGCTGCCATACTCATATAAGACTTTATTTCAACGAATAATAGGTGCATTATGCATTTAGTCTAGAAAATCAAACTATATTTCAAAAAAAATTAATCAGTGTGCTGTACTGCAAGTAACTAGGTATACTCAAATCTGCTGTAGAAACGAAAGGTCAAAACTTAGCCGTCCCAATTTTCGATTTCCAAATTAAGGTTTTCAACACCAAGAGCATAAAATTCGACGCAGGTGCAATGTATCAACTCAAATTCTCATTTTATTGTATACCTTGTTAATGCATTTAAAAATCGTGAAATTCTTGGAAACCAAAGTAAAATACAAAAGGCTTAGGTAGTATCTACATATTGGCATATCTACATTTTCCCGCATAACGTTTGAACTGTTTCTTGTTTACAGCTTAAACTAACATAGACGCATAATTATGTTATACCGTACGTGATAGAGATTTACATTTTAAATCGAATGTAGTAATTTAGTTTTAAATAAGTTAAAAAACAAAAAAGTTATATAACAAAAACTAAGAAATTGTTAGCATAGACACTTCGACTTTGTCGCACGTTATTGCTCATAACTGTTTTATTTAAAAATGGATTTTGAAACTAATAAATGGACTATGTTCGCGATAAAATTCTCTATAAAAATGCGTGTAATATTGTTGCCTAACATTGCTAGTATAGGCCGTGGCGAGGGAAAATCCTATCGAAGACTCCGTACTTATTACCTAGGTGGTGGCGAATTTTTCCTAAACTAAATCCGAAATCTGCGAAGTTAAAATACATAAGTCTACCCTATCCGACAGAGCAATGCACTGCCGATCTGGCACTGCAATCACTTTCAGAATCATATAAAAAATGAAACATATATTATGCAGTATTTTCTCAAATAGAGCACGGGTCTCAAATAGAGCACGGGGTCTGAGTCCTAGCTGATTAAGAGCACGGGTCTCAAAAGAGCACCGGGTGTGAGTCCTAGCTGATTTAGAGCACGGGGTCTAAGTTGTAGCAGATTTAGAGCACGGGTCTCAAATAGAGCTCTCTAATACAGCGCGGCACAGGTGCGCGCCTGCCTATCCTATACGCCTATATAGGTGCCTATATAGGCATATAGGGTAGGTTGGCTGTTTAGT
>JAQFZC010004696.1:0-15582 GCA_034695205.1 Dicyrtoma fusca | reverse complement strand
CTTGATGACTCACAGAGATCAGAGATTATACTGATATAGTACAAGAGAGTATAGCTACGTACGCAGACTTGGTTCTTTTTAAAGAGGAAAAGTAGAACCAAAGTCAACACCAGTGCCAAAATTTCTAAACCTCCATCTTCCTATACTCTACAGGAGGTTGTACAGTTCTACACCATCGTCTATATAGTGGGTGCCCTACCCCAGGCAACGAGCCGACCACCGACTGACTAGACGACTACTCTGAGAAATTTAACGAGAGCGAGAGTGCGAATGCGAAGGAGTTCCCTCCCGTAGCAGAATAAGGACCACAGCCACAGATCTCACACAGCAAAGCTCCATCTCAATACGACTTCAGATTCAGACCTGATCATATCATCTCGTCCCGTGCGTTGCACTCACTCACGTCAGTTCTGTTCTAGTTCCGTCGTACGTAACATCCCAATTCTGAGTACTGATCCAAGACATTTAAAATCTAAAGGAGTGTAGAACCGTAAAAGCTGAGACTGATCATTGTTCATCAGAAATAAGCCTTGGAGGCGTAGAAACTTTGATTCATAATTTGGAGAACTATCAAGGGGAGCAGAGGAGACCACTGTCACCTTCAAACTTTGAGAGGACGAAAGGAGGGCAAATTTTAATTGAAGGTAAGGATTTTGTGCGTCTTTTATTATTTTATTGCTCATGTGGGTGTCGTCGGTCATAAGGCAGGAGGGTTACAAAAGTGAGATGACAGCTCTTAATTCTCATTTTGATAATCTTCTTCCGGGCCATAGTGGCCATCCGGGCAATCATTGCTGCTATACTCTACTGCACTTACCTATTTACGTACAAACTATCCTATCTGCAGAGCGACTTCGCTCATCTCATCATCTGTGGTGGTGCTAAATAAATGTTGAATACATCAGTGCATAATTAGAGTCTGTATGCACATACAACACGTGCTCATAGGGTTTTATTAGTGCAATTTTACAGCCATTATGTCTCTGTCAGTATGACTGTGACCCTAAAGTTTAAACAGTTGGCACGTAGCAATCAAATAATAAATTTTATACTGGGTGTTCCTTATATTAAGGTATATTCTATACTTTTTTTTCGTTTAGGAGATTCGTCAGGATCCATTTAATTTGGTCTGTCTGTTCCCTATCTGAGGGGTTACATTATTAATAAATTCGTAGTGCACCTTTAGAAAGTTTTAAGGGATGATGATAATTTCACCATTCGTCTTTTGTTATGGACTCTAATAGTTGTGAGGTAGTTGACAGGTATTTGCTTTTGCGTTGTGATTCTGATTATCTTGTAAATCGCAAACACAAGCGCAATGCAAAAGGACTTGGACTTACGCATTATTTTATTTCTCCGCGGCTGTCGTTGGATTGTGTAGTACAAACAACCGAAACGTTACTGCTAATAATGCGTACTATGCTACTGTTAACTAGTTGTTAAAGTTTCGTCGTGATTCATGAAAAGGAAGAAATAGGTGCTGTAGTTTTATGTTCACAGTCACAAGGTATCTGTATGTTGTTGGCCTGAGACTGTTGCAATAATCAACCTTGGAGAAACTTGAGCGTTCTCAAGCGTATACACGCAAAGGTGCTGGTTGTTGTTGTTCAAGTTGTTTTCGCTATTTTTGCGTCCTTTGTAACGGCCACGTCGTTCTTGTTATAATAGGGACAAGGTATATGATTTGGAGATATTTTAATGTGGACGTTGAATAAATGTTAGGTAAACTTTTATTAGGAAACTAGGCTCAGTTGTTTACGCTGAAATGTTCCCGTTGAACTCGTTACTCTTGCCTTGGCCAACTATACATAATCCTAGTTATCTAATGGACTAGAACATATCACCCCGTAAAATGAAATTTAAGTAACTATTACCAGACTCTTGAGACTCTTGAGATAGCGAATATAACGACTAGGTAAAGATGTCATCTACGGCTACGGCTATTAAGTTAACGTTGAAACTGCGAACTCAGTCAGCTCTTTTAAGGACATCCCAGTCAGATATTACAGATCCAGTACGAGGCAGTATAGTGCATTGTTCTACACACAGTTCGCATTTTCTTTGTATGCATCTACACTACTAAATACGCTCGGGAAACATTTCGTGGGCAGGCGGGCTCTTGATCTTCTTCCTTTGATGCCGAGCCAGAGCCGAATAAGTTAAGTAGGTTACCTACGTGGGATCGGACATCTCAATATAAAAAAAAGCAAACGCTCTCCAGAAGTTTCTAGTTAAGTACCGTAGCTCTCAACTTCTCAACGCATGAATTACAACTTGGGATTCAATTAAGTATAAAGCAGTAGGAATGTATTAGCAATATATGACAAGAAATATGTCGTATGTAGATGTTCTGTGTCGTGTAAGTACTTCGTCATAAAAAACTATTGGATTCGCATAAAAAATAAAATCGTATAATCACCAATCCAATTTGTTCCTATTCGGAGTAGTAAATGACTGTTATTGTGCTGTCATTGTAATGGGGGTGCATGCACGTGCCTTGAGCTCTTGTCGGATGAGCCATTTATGAGACAAACGGCATCGGACGTTGAGTTGAGAGTCATGGAGACTTGTCATGCTTCTGTCATTGCTTGTCATTGATTTCCCGTGGTCCTCGTCGGTGGCAAAGTTCGAGCACGTAAATAGCAAATTGCAGACATTAATTTGGTAAACAGTCTAAATAGATGCATGCTTCGTGCTGAAATGAAATAATATTGCGTAATTTCTATATCGCTGCTTAAGGTGCTAAATTACGCTTATCTAATACGCCTTTATTAGCAAAGCAAAATGACGCGCCACCACAGCCTTTAGATTTTAGATGCAAAACGCCGCATACCAAAACGTACTACCATTATTTCCTACTGGGGTGACCAGCGCATCATTTTGCATCTTAAGCAGCGATATACTTGCCTCTGCCTGTGTACGCAGACTTGGTAAAGAACTGGGAAACAAAGGACGCACCAACCTTTGTTAACAGTAAAGAACTCTTGAACAGTACACCACGCCATAGCGGCCCAAATTTTTAACTAGTCAAGTCTAGTCTAGTCAAATAATTTTTTGTAAGTAGGCTAGTCTAGTCAAGCCTTTGTTAAAAAATGACTGCCTAGTCTAGTCAAGTCACATGCATTAGGACTGGACGACGATGAGCTAGTCTAGTCAAGTCATTTTACAAAAATCGGCTAATCAAGTCTAGTCAAAGCAAATCTTCCGAAAGGGTCGACTAGTCTAGTCAAGTCAATCCTAGTCTAGACTTTTTGACTAGACTAGGACAGAACTGCACCACGACCACGCCACTGAGAATAGTTCACTTTTCCCTCCTGTCCTGAATCCGTTGTTTCCTTTTTATCCCACCAGTTTTCAAACCGAACCAAACAAAGCATGCACCAAAGCCAAAGCCAAAAAGTAACGGATTTAACGGACTAACGAATAGTGTGTTTTACCGGTTTCAACAATTGTACAAGCTTTCGACTTTTTGAATTACTTATCAAGTCTCTAAAGAAGGATAGACTCCGAAACTCGTCGATATCCAATAAAGATAATTAATTGAGTAATTAATTATAATTATATTATAATAATATAAAGTGAATTATTCTCAGTGATTTACTGTTTTTCTCAAAAGTTGGTGAGTCCTTTGTATCCTTTACCATATATTATTCCCCCTCACCTCACGCGTCTTATTTAATCTAATCTTATGTATATTTAATCTTATCTTTATCCTGGTGTAAGCGTCCCTACATGCAATTTCATCTCATTCATTCTTTTCCAGAGTGTTTCTTGATCCAGCCACAAATTCTGTCAATCCGTCAGTTTACAGGAGACCAACAGGGACTATAAAGATGATTTCCAACAAACTTTTCGTATTCGGTGTCTTCCTTTGTTTACTAAGTTTGGCATTGGCGACCGGGAAGCAGGGATATGGAGATGAATGCAGCGTCATAGGGGGCCTCGGGAACCTGTTTAGGAGCGATGAGAATGACGATGCCAAGGCTTGCAACTCGGACAAAAAATTGGTTTGCACGGGCACCTGCGTCTGCATGCCGGGGTACGTCTACGAAAAAGGTCTTTTCGGCGTTTTTACAGGTGGAAAGTGCTATCTGGCTGCTAATTTGCCCTGCAATGCGAAGGAGACGGACTGTGTGGCTAATTCCCTTTGTACTGGCGAGACAGTGTCCCTCTGCAAATGCAACGACGGCTACCACACTAAGGATGGTCATTGCACGAGCGGAAGTGGCCAGAATTTCTTGAACGTCATGTACATTGTGACCCTTCTGTCCTCCTATTTTCTGCTGGCCCGTTAAATCTCATAACTCTTGTATTTCCTTACAATTTCAAATTATTTGTAATTTAATAGTGGAGTACACCATATAATGTACGTAAAGCAGTACTGTAGTGACCGAAGACGCATGTTCTTCAACTGAAATTATTGTTATAATGCAACTAGTAGGTACGTTGGTACGTAGTATGTATATTTGCTATGCCTTAAGTAAAAACTTGTTGTTTCTAATAATTCATGATCTGATTGACAGATTGAAGATTGGTGATTGCTATATACATAGTAATAACTTTTACGCTTAACTAGATGATTGATGCTGCTGCCGCAGACACTCTATTGTTTTAGTCTGATAGTCGGCGTAGAATGTTGTTAGTTATATACATACGTAATTAAATTACACATTGCTTTCGGTGTGATATCTTGTTCAAAACTATTTTAAACTTATTCCAGTTGTACTTGGTAATTTATAGATTTCGGTAGGAAGGAGCGTCAACGTAGCGTAGTTTCTTACTGGCATTTCAACTTAGCCGTTATCCTAGGCATTAACAAATTATATGGTCATTGAAATTGGCAACAAAATTGTGAAATACAAGTTCAATATACTGATAATCCTAATTCTCATCTATTAACACGATAGGTGTAAGATTTTGAAAGTATTTGAGTTGTTGTATGTAAACAAAATCGAGAAGTGGCTTTGCAACGAAATAAGATTACACTGAATACATGTAAGTAATTAGGTACATTGTAATTTTAAGGTAAAGATTTTTAGTGAAGCAGAGATCTTGCCAAATGTGCACTATATGTGGCTTTTAAGTACAATAATGTAATGAAGAATATAAATGTCCAGAGAGTATGTGTCCACATGTGTAATACATTAAATTCAAGATAAAGACTAAATTAATGTATGAGATTACATCAAGCTTGAAAAAAGGTAAAAATTGTACACCAGTTAAGTTGATACAGGGTTCTGTGGAACCAGAAAACAATATTTGTACCAACATAACAGTAACCCTTGTATTGAACCTACGCGTCATAGCTAAAATTGTAAATTCGGTTGGCTTACCGTCTATTGTTGATATTAGTCCCTATAAAGCTCAGTTTTAAGTTTTTTTTCCTTTCGGAGCGACCAAGTATTTTACTTAAACCAACAGAAGATTCTAAAGTACTTGCAACGTAACGAAAAAGGCAGAGATTTCAAATTCCCAGATATTGGCAATAATTCTTGTTAAATGGTTTGAAGAACCATACATTTTTTGAACAAACCACTAGCACTACTGCCAGTAGTCTACTGGCATGCAATTATGCTCGTCCTGCTCGACGCTATTTTAAGTATTATCAAAATGTTTAAAAATACCATTTGATTATGGTAAAGTATTATGATTAGGATAATGCATGCTACAAACAAGCAGCTATTATAAAAAGTTAAATTGCGATCTGAAACAAATTAGGACATTGTGCTTAGTACAGAAACAAGGTGGCTCTCGTTTTAAAGTGCATACCTACTCAAGGAGTAAATGTGAAAATTTAAATTAATCTCCGTCGATTTTAGTTCGGAGCACTGTGTATTCCGGTAAATGACGAGAATTTATTATTGTACTTAATAGTTTCTACATTGTAAGCAATACTACTTTAGCTTTAACTTCCTACTTCACACTGTTTAAGTAAAACATGTATACACTAGTCTGTATTACTCTTATACACACCGAATAGATGTACAGTCAAATTGATTTAATCAGTGTTTTTCAAAAACGAATTGCAGTGTAACTTCGAAATGCTACGTATTTCAATTCTGCAGCAGGGACATATTTCTTATATTATTTTATTTTACTATGTTCACATATCTTGTTTGGGAATTTCAAGCAAGAGTGGTTTTTAATTCTGTAGATGATTCTAATTTATTTTAAAAAAATATAATTTGTTGACCAACAGTATCTACTTAACTATATGTGGCGCTTAAGCGTTTGTAGTGGTTGTTATTACTATTAACTAAAGTCTGTAAAGGTGTACTGTGTAGCATATTTAATGTTTGATGATTTAGTGTTATTTTGTCTTGGGTCTCGAGACTTTCCATTTGTTTTGAATAAAAAAAAGTTGACCATTAAACAATACATTATACCAGAGATCTGTTGGATGCATTATAAATTTATTACAGTCACCCATTTAGGTAAAGTTGAGTTTTTGGATGAAACGGAATTAATTTACATCACATATCCCATACCTTATCAGATCTGTACATTTAACTCAATCAGTGACTTATTGTTTCAATTACCTAAGAATATTCTGCAAGAAAAGGAAGTTACCCAAGTGTTTTTGGGAAATCTTGGCTAATACCGGCCAAATTTATTTCCCTAGGCAACTCAAAACGGATTTACGGTCACTCCATCGTGTCAAACTCATTTAACATTAAAAATTGCTATTTACTAATTTTGGCTGGTAAACAGGGAAACTATTTCAAATCATAAAAAGCATACTACTACAAACGCTATTTTTCCTACGAAGGACTGGTTTGTACAGTTAAGGTCATCACTGGCGTTGTGGCGTTATAGCAGTGAGTAAGGAAGAGCGGATGCGGGAGTGTTGACTTGTTGACAGCTGTGCTCTCTATATTTATGTATGTTATACCCATAGTGCATATACATATATCTTTGAAAAATTGAAAATGAGGTTTTAATGTGATCATATTTTTACAAGAATTATACAAGATTATATTTTCTCCACAAGGAATTATTCAATGACTGCATGCGTTGTGGTAACATGATATTTTCATTATTTTCAAAGTAATAGAAAAACGTAAACGATTGATTGCCTCACTCAATCTAATTAGATACAATATTTATTATCTTCTAAATGCCCTGACTTCACTTTAAGTACTTTGTTTGGCATTCTTGCGTCGGTGCCCCTGGTCCACCTTTATTAGTAATGTGGTAATTGGTAAATGTAAAACACTAGTAATTACAAGTAAGGTTTAATAGTAAGTTAATAAGCTACAAGCAAAATGTAGGCACGGCACAAGGCAAATTTTGTACTTTTCGTGCAGTCATATACTTACTAATAAGTTATTTAAAATACAAAAAAAAATAATAAATTGGCACTTAAGGTAATACCTACTAATTAAATCTATATGAAAATGAACAAATGAATAAGAGACGTATTTCCCTTAAAAACATTTGTTGATAATTGATACAAAGAACCCCAGTTAAAACTATATTTTTACAAGTGCCACACTACGTACATAAGTATACTTACATTAATATTTATTTTTTTGATGCATCCGCTATATACTTAAGTAACTTAAGTAAAAATATTAACAATCGAAATTTGAGAGAGATTGAAAGAATTAATTAATTGAACTGCCTACAAACGTAGAATTTTCATCTTTAAAGAACAAGGAAAAACCACGTGAGAAATGGTTTCGTTTCATCTTCACGCGCTCGTAACCGTAAGTAGATGGCCGGCGTATTCAAAAGCTAAGAGTACACAATTCT
The DNA here is from genome assembly GCA_034695205.1 of Dicyrtoma fusca. Lineage (NCBI taxonomy): Eukaryota > Metazoa > Arthropoda > Collembola > Symphypleona > Dicyrtomidae > Dicyrtoma > Dicyrtoma fusca. The sequence continues at coordinate 7,827 of JAQFZC010004696.1, read as the reverse complement.
CAAAGTTGGTGCACATTTTGCAATTCAATCAACAATTTTAGCAAAACAAGATTGCAAATTGCAATTGGAGTTTGGTCACTCGCAAAATGTGTTTAGATTTTTAGTAGTGGAGCAAAGCTATTTTGAAGTTGTTCAAAATTTAAAAATTTACGTATTTAGGAAACTTTGTTAAAAATGGCTAGCGTGGTAAATAGTGCTACAAAATTTTCTTCCCATTCATTAAAGTACCGATCTTTAAAGAAAATATTTTTAGCCAAATGCCACGCATCAAAAGTTCCGAATGCTGCCCGAGTGGTCATTAAAACTTTGGACTATGACGATAACCTTAGAATGGTAAAGAATATATTAAAGCTTGTCACAATATTAATTTCGAAATTGATTTGAATCTAATATTTTAGTGTAAAAGCACAGAAAATTCCACCCCGGCCGCCCGGCATAAAAAAAGTTGATTGTTTTTCTTCATTCTTTTGTTTTGCAGTATTTTCCAAAATTCGAACCTTTCTACGCTCATGATCCTCAAAACCTCTGCAAAGTTGGCGACATTGCTCTAATAGAATTGTTGGAGAAGCAAATGACGAGAGATATAACTCATAAGATCCTGCAAGTGATTTATCCGATGGGAGACGTCAGGGATCCCATTAGTGGGAAATTATGTGTTGGACCTCAGTACCGAGACGTAATGCAGAAACGGGATGAATTATGGGGTCAAAATGAAAATGCATTTGACTATGACAAGGCTCCACCTCGAGGTTGGCAAGAGGGTAAAAAAGATTGGTCACACAAGGAAGGATACAAGCGATGGCATGATTTCACGGATCGGGATCAAAATGAAGCCAGTTGGTAGCTATATACAAAGAATATTGAAAAGTGTAGTCAAAATATATCCATTTTGTAATTAAAATAAGTATTAGTTAATTTTAAAATTGTTCGAAATAAAAATGTACCAAATGAATTCGAATGTTTCAATTCGTTAATCAATTCCAAGTTAGATATGAGAACCGTGCATGTGCTAAAAAAATAATACAGCCTGAATTGGATAACATAGTAATGTTTTTCAAGGTTAGTTTGTAGTAACTGATAATTCTCAATCAAGCAATAAATCAAGCAAACTGATGGACTCCTAATTTACTGGTGCTCAGCTACGTAGCCGAATTTAAGTGTTATTACATCTACATACGTAAAGAAGTGAACTGTTTTCCGAGGTTGCTATTACTTGTAAAGCATCAATTATTTCTAGAGACAGATGGACGTAGGCTAACGATGAGTAGGACGAAAACTGAAGTGCACGGAATACAGGTTACATTCTGTAGAAAAGTTTAGAATCGAGCCACTTTGAAGGCTGCCGTTACTGCTGACAGTCAATTTTCTTGCTGATTACCTTCAGTACATGCTTATAATGAAGAACATAATATTAATCTTTATTTATCATCAAAATAGAAAATTGAAATAACTAAATTACATATTTGTAGTTCACAACAATGTACCTGCTCGATAAGTATGTCTTGTGTAAATAACCAATTTCGTAGCAATAACTGAAAACTGCATACTGAAAAACTACCTCTATTTCATTCATCAACAACTAATTAACTACAAAATAATATACCTCCTTCCATCCGGGTGTCGCACAATAAGTACGTCAAAATGTAGTAAAGCTCAAAGAAACAAACCAATCTGAATGTTTTTTTTATACAATTTGACTACAATTTTTTACAGTAGTACTTTAAAGTGTATTGCATATCGGGTATGTTTCTTTGTGCAGCAGTATTGAGCCTTAATTCAGAAATTAATTTTGTGTATCTTGGGAATTTTCATCAAGAAATTCGCGCTCTAAGGCTTCCGCCATCCATTCATCTTCTTCTTCATTTACTTTATCACCGTCATCATCATCAGATGAATCACTTAATAAGTTCAAGGTGTCTAAATCACTGGGTAACGGCTCACCGCGTCGAAATCGTGTGCTTAGTGGTTCATCTTCGGTTTCAGTTTCTGTTCGCATCGGAGACCTTTTCCTTTTCCCCAGCAGAGTGTCGGCGCAGCCAGTATTTTCATTTTCTGTCTCTACGAAAACCAAAACACCAAAAATAAAGCATAGCTTTAAGTTCTATACTGTTAAACGGAAATATTGGAGGAGAGATTGCTATTTAATTGTACCCGTGTCATCTTCATTAGAAGACGAATCCTTTTCTGCTCTTCCTGAGATCGGCTGTGCTACTGGCACTGATAATTTTGGTTTCTTTCTTCTTGGGGTTGAGCGTTCCTTTTTTGTTCTACCCTCTTCATCTTCAGTTGAACTACTACTGTCTGATTCATTAAAAATATCATCCACTTCGTGATCCATACTTTCGATTTCATCCATGGAAAAAGTCAGTAAAGGGTTTATTGTATCCATGAATCTGCCACTTGGTGTTCGTTCCTTACGAAGTCCCGGACTGCTATTCTTTGAGGTTGAAGGTCCAGCTAAAAAGACCGAAATAAACGTAACACTGATAGGTCGGTAATGAAGCAGGATGAAACTTAGTTTTATCATTCTCTAATTCTCCTTATCCACCTCCGAGACACTATAGATATAGATTATGGTCGAAAGGTAACGCTGCTGCTATACAACGATGCTAGTTTACGCTATTAGGTACTACTACTTGTGACTTGAATCAAAGAACACGCACTCACATGACGTTTTAAATTTTAGGTCTCAGACGGTTCAGAGCACATTGGTTTTCAATAATGTTGCGTGCATTTGGTACACACAAGCCAAAGGTAATAAACAATACTACTAGTTATATAATTTACTATTTAAGTGGTAAATTTAGTATAGCAGCTTGAAGGTTGGAAACATACCCACACTTGATGGCAAGGTAACTGTGGAGACATCATCGATCGGTGTTAAACATTCTACTGGTGGAACAGTTTTTAAAGTTTGTTCCGGACTGGAGCAATGTGCTGGCGGATTCCTTTTAAATCTAGTTTGATTAAATAACAGAAACAGTTTCTCGTCAGATCGATCCCACCTTTCTGCACAAGACCACAACCAGTCCGGAGTGACTATATGAATTCCTTTGTACCGCTTCCGAGCCTCGTTAACTTTTGCTGTACCCTCTCGAGCTGCAACAACATGTGTAGTGGGGGGTTCACTTAATTTTACATTGGAACCAGGCTTTGGTGGCGGAGTTATTTTCGTACTAACATGTGCCCCCAAACTCACTGCAACTGCATACTGACGACTTTTTTCAAGCTGAACTTGAGTAGGAATTACCCCACTGAATACGATGCTGGTACCCTGAAAATCAAAATTAATATAGGTAATTATAATTTAACATTTTAAAAAATCAATGAACCAGTAAGAATTTTAGTATGATTTCGGTCCATATTAAACCGACTTTATCAGCATTAAAAAATCTACCTTTAATACTTTTCGACGGACATAAGGAATCACAGTTTTTACATCGGGCACCCCAGTCTTCCCTTTCATTCCCATATCGTCGAACAAATCGTAATAAGCCTTGTGAATAGATCTAAGAATTTCCTCTAGATATAGCAGATAATCATCAGGGTCTTCAATTTTTATCACATCCTCCGTTTTTGTTAATATTACTTCTTTAGTCTGTTCAACAACAGGAGTTTCGACTACAGGCGAGATGTTGTTTTCCGGCTCATTTACTTCACAAGGGGAACCCGCATTGTCATTATTTGTTGAGCTAGAAGAATCAGTCTTGTCAGCATCGTTTGCATTAATTTCTACCTTCTCCCCTAAATTTTCTGTTGAACAATCCATAAGTTCGGTTTTAGGAGATTTAGTTTCATCCAAACGGATTGTAATGTCTTCACTTGCGGGAATCGCCGACTTACTTGGATCTTCTTCAATTTCCTGTCCAGAAATAGTAACAGGTACTTCTTCACTTGATGGAATTTCTGACTTGCTTGGATATTTCTTAACTTCCTCTTTGGGAGTAGTAGCCCCTACAGCTTCACTTAATGGAATTTCTGGCTTGCTTGGATCTTTCTTAACTTCCTCTTTGGGAGTAGTAGCAGCTACAGCTTCACTTGCTGGAATTTCTGACTTGCTTGGATCTTTCTGAACTTCCTCTTTGGGAGTAGTAGCAGCTACAGCTTCACTTGCTGGAATTTCTGACTTGCTTGGATCTTTCTGAACTTCCTCTTTGGGAGTAGTAGCAGCTACAGCTTTACTTGATGGAATTTCCGACTTGCTTGGATCTTCCTTAGCTTCCTCTTTGGGAGTAGTAGCAGCTACAGCTTTACTTGATGGAATTTCCGACTTGCTTGGATCTTGCTTAGCTTCCTCTTTGGGAGTAGTAGCAGTTACAGCTTCTATTGACGGAATTTCTGAATTGCCAGTGTCTTCTTTAACTTCAACTTCAGAAACAGTAGCATCCATTATGTCTACAGTAGAAGGAATCTCCGGCTTGACCAAATTATTCAGGACTTCCTTCTCAGCGATTACAGTTATATCTCCACTCGAGGGAACTACCGGCTTTGCTGTATCTCCTTGGACTTCCATTTCACTAACTTTGGGGACAACTGAAGAGTCTTCCACAGCATTTAGGCAATTAGTCAGTCCGTCACCAGCAACAAGAGCATCCACTAAAGTCTCAACCGAATCACCTACAATAACATCACTGGTTTCTGCACTCAACTCACAGTCCTTTATCCCAGTATTCTTGTCCATATCTTCAATTACGCTGGTCGTATCATTGCACACTGCTTCTTCAAAACTTTCGATCACTTTGTGTTCAGCGTCAGCTGAAATTTGCTCAATTGGTTCCGAGTCATCCATGTCTTTTTCTGGCACAACACTATAATTCACAGTTGACTCATCTACGGATTCTGTTTTCTTGATATCATTCGGAAACTCAAATCCATCTTTATTATCATTGTCCTTTTTGGTTAAACCTGGGGGTGCGTTGATATCCCCGGTGTGACGAAAGAAATGGTAAGGTTTAACGTGGATTAGATTTGATGCATAACTCCAAACATCTTCTCGATCATCGATGATACAAACCTTCAATTAAAAAAGTAATACAAAACAAAAATGAGACGTCCATATTGTCAACAAGGTTAGAGAGACTGATAAAATGTATAAGATGCTACGACTTACCATGTGATCGCCTCTTGGGAATAGTTCTTTTAAATTCGCTGTCTTAGAGTTAGGATTGAAGCACTCATCTCTAGACAATATTCTGTCAGAAAAAAATTTACGCTGAGGATCTAAATATTTCGCAATCGTGTTTGCATACTGTCGTGTTCCAAAAGTACAAATGTGAAGTTGAAAGAGGCTATTCATCTTTTCAAGGAAACTATGGGTTCCAGGGCGAAGGCGAGTGTGGTACCAGACGGATCCATGAGAATTTAGTTGAAAATGGAAAACATCCTAATTAATTTAAAATTGAATTAAACATTGTATAAGTTCCAGAGATCCCGTGAATATACTAAGTTTCAACAGTTCAGTTACATTTGTAGTCTAATTTCGATAACAAAATTCATAACCAATAAAATCTTGATTGTCAGAATCAGTAAATATGGACATGGAAACTGTGTACTTTGCATTTATTGCTACAAACCTCAAGGTTATGTGGAACGCTGTCATTTGTGGTATGAATCAACGTTTGATCCAAGTCGACGAGTAGTACGAGCTTTCGCTCTTTCAAAAGGTGCTGCTCATCAAGTTTACCAAGTATTTGAGCTTCCTATAAAAAAGCCACAAAAAACAAATTACTATGACAGTATATCGTAAAGGTAAAACATAATTTGAATTTTCATATTTTGTCAGACTAACCTCCATACTGACTTTTAAACCAGGTACTGAATGAACCATAGCTACAGATGCTACATTCGGCTGCGGGTCATCCAACTGTCTTAAATCTTTAAAGCAGACTCCACACATATCATGCATAACTATGGGATGAGTACATTGGTCCGCAGGGTTCAAAGATAACAAAGGTGTTCTAAATAATTAAAAAAAGTCACAAATACAGTATGTAAAAAAATAGCAATGTACCATGTACCACCAAATGCTTTTATTATGCAAAGTCCAAACAAGGTACAGGCATAAACATAAGTCTATAAATTACCAAAAAGTAAAAACTAACCCTTTTTGAATAGAAGATCCTTTTGTTGCCAAAATTTTGCTGATAACACCCGACTTGGTTGCTTTGAACTTAAGAGGTGCAGCCGGTTGAATTTCTTCCGCTTCATTTGCACATTCGACGTATTCGAAAATGACATTTCCTTGAATAATATTATTCCCTTCTTTAACCTTCCATCGCACTATTTTTGCCGCTTTATCAAGCTGAAAGCACAATTCCATTTTGCAGCGTTTTCACAATAAATTCTGTGTAGGTATAACTTATATTTTCGATTCTGACTGGTGGCTCTCCAGCTCGAACAACTAATGGGGGGATGTGGTGATATATATAATACGATACGATCACTGTAAAACTAATTTCAGTCCTTGTTGCTTCGATTTTGTCGGTTTAGCGTAGTTGGTAGTGGCAATAGTTCAAAATTTTCGGCTTGCTGGATTCCTACATTTCGCCGGACCGAAACCTAAATAAAAGTTTTAAAAAAACAAAAATGCCTTTATGAATAATGAAACGAGCGATTGCACGATTGACAATTTATATGCCACGGGTGATGGGGTGGAAAAATAAAACTCCCAACACTGATAATTACAGTTCTTTTAATCAGAGGAGATACAAACAACAAATGAAGAAAAACATCGATAACTTAATTAGCTTACTGAGGTCTACTATCAATGCAGGCTTGTGACAGTTGACTTGTGAAACCTGTCTCACTTTTAAACGTTAATGTAAACTCAATAACCGACCATAAAATTACAAATTAACACCAAAGAGACACCTGGAACATGACTGTACCAAAATTAAATTGTCAAGATTATAAAATACAAAATCCACAGTTTTTGAAGTTCAACGACTACAGACAGGAATAAATCACTCCATATTTTAAGTAAGAGCTCGAAACAATTGACTGCGAGTCACTAGTGAACATTTGACATTGGATCAATGCAAGATGCATTAACGCAAGTTGCTGTCGCTTTTGCTTATGACTGTTTACTGAGACTGACAGACAGTGCAGTACTGCAGTAGAAGAGTTGTAAAGGCTCAAAGTTATCCCGCCCGAATAATGCTACAGGATAAATTCCTTCTTGACACCAGGGTTTTTATCATTATTTAAAAAATGACAGCGTAAATTATTAAACGTTTGCCGTTAGCTAATAACAAACAAGTACCCTTGTCATTCTCTGTCCTGCAATTAATTATTTATATCCTCGGCTACAGAAATGAGTCGAAAAATTATCCCGAAATCCATCTTTTTCCTCAAGTAAGGTAAACATACCGGAAAAGCCAGCCGAAAAATTATACTATAGTAGATTGTAGTAAAGGTATTCGTAGGTAACTAATCACCTTAGAGCTGATTCAGTTTTTCCTTCAATTTCCACGTGCTTTATAAGGAGTTTCAAGTCTTAATTGTTTGTATGAGCTCAGCTGTCACCAAGAGCAGATCCTGTAGTTGTTCAAAACACATTATTTACTTTAAATTCATTGTTAATTGTCCATGATTTGACTAAAATACTTTAACTGTTGGGTTTTAGACTTGGACTTGGACGTGGAAACAAACACTATTACGAGTGACAAAACAGATCGTTCGTATAGTTTCAGTTTCGTAGTTGGTGGTAGTATTTTTGAATGAACCGACTCAGCGTCTTTACATCTGCCACATGCAATCAGTGATTCAGATAACTGATTTGCCTCTCGTCGGTACTTATTATGTATTCTACGGGTAGAAGAGAGCACT
>JAQFZC010004695.1:0-15583 GCA_034695205.1 Dicyrtoma fusca | reverse complement strand
GACATTTTGCAAGCTATTAATCAATAATTACCAATAGATTTTTATACCCAATTTTATATTTTCAATCTCTGCAATAAAATCGTGCATTTTTATTCTTTTCTTTACATATGATTTTTTTCGAAATTGTTCATAGTAGAGAAGCTACAGACACAGACAGTGAGTGAAGCAGAAATTTCGTTGTGCCATGAGGAATGGCTGAGTGCCAAAGTCAAAGCCGAAGGGAGGCTCATTTAATTTTTGTAATAAAATGACTCATTATAACAGTATTTATCTACAATTAGAATCTGTAATAAGAACGTGACTCACCCTCCCTTAAAATACTGTACATTTTGGGGGAATTTGTGAGCATTCAAATTCAACATGCACTATAGCCATTAGCAAGCAGTTTAAGCACAAGCAACAGCAGCAGCCCCGGCAGTCCTAGTCAACAAAAAAAAAGTCTACTGCTGCTGCTGCTGCTGCTCAGTCAGACCAGTTCAACCTCCTGACACTTAATTAATCTAAAAGCTCAAGATAAAAATATTAAATTGCATATAGCAGGGACCTTCGTCATAGAGCATGTACTCGCTAATAAATTAATACTTGCCTTCTAACATTAGCATTAGCAAGCATTCGCAAACTCAAATTATTTAATTCTGCACACACATCTCAAAACAACACAAATCTAGTAACACACCAACCAACCAAGTCAGCATAGTTTTCTAAAACGTTAAACCTTTACGTACGAAACCAATTAATTTGTTAACCTACTGGTTGTTGTATAGGTAATTTACTTACAGGCTCTAAACTCTAAATTATACACACTACTACTACTACACTACTACCCCTTGCGAGTATGAAGTAGTTTAAAGGCAGGTGTGCTGGCTGCTGGTCGCAGTTTAGTATTTAGGTAAGTATGAAGTAAATTTATGTTGCTGATGGTTGCATTACTACTGGCGCATTTAACATATTTAAGTAGGTATAAGTAGGTACGTGCCATGCCCGGACACTTACAAAACTATTAGCCTCAGAGCGAAACAAGCCAAACAGATCCACAAAAGATAATCTGGTAAAATAATCTTCCTTTGACTGAATTAAATGTTAATTACTGTGAACAACACTCACTCAAAAAATACAGAGAAAAAAAAATTGCGCCTTTCGCCTTAAACTATATATGTATACTATTGTATTACACCCTATACTGACTGGGATCACGAACCAAGCAAGAGCCAGAAGTTTGACGTTTCAGAAGTTACGCTCTACACACACCGTCAAGGATTTTTATTTGCTCTACATGCCCCTCCAAACTTTATAACAAAACCAAAAGGCAAACGTAAAAGTTTAAATTGCATAATAGTAAGTTCTTACTATATTTTAATGGCAGTATCCAAAACCAAAACACCTTTATTATGAGGCTGTAGTATAAGATGGTATTTTAAAAAATTCTGCCCTAGTTCCAAATATATAATATTTGAAACTTTTATTGTATGTACATATTCCGAAAGACACTATCTTTATTAACGCACCCTTGCCACCTAAAAATGATGAATGGGCCCCTGCGAATTACGACCACGTATGTATGTATGTACCTATGTATCTTACTGTTAGCGAATTCTACATGGTACCTACTATAATTACTACAAAAAAAAATAAAATAAATAGCCGGCGAATTAAGTTTTAATTGTAAATTTTAATAAACGAAAGATTAAATCCGTATCTCTCTCTCTCTTTGTATAGGTAGATATGTATACCCTGAACTCTGTCTGAACATTACTTTAATCATAGAACCATAATCATAATCGTCAATCGTATTTGATACACCTACGAAATCGTTATTGTTATTTTATAGCAGGAATTATTATGAATTATTAAAACCTTACTATTTTTTATACGATTTTAAAAGGGTTATAAACCCCGTCCTCGTAAAATATAGGAGCAGAAAAGGCATCCAAACTCGCAGTTATGATCAATGAAAGAATATTACTATTATACGTACCTAGGTTCAAATGGTAGGGTCGATCACTGCGTATGACAATGATAATCGTCGTAAATTTTTAACAAGCATTCTACCTCTGCGCTAGGTTGCACAATAACTACTACAGATTGACAGATACAATAAAAAAAATACTCTTTTCTATAGGGATCGTGAGCTCTGAAGGTGCAATGAATGCTATCTAATCATTTCCATTGCAATTTACTGACATTCAGAAATTGTACAAATGGACTAAGTACAAGTTTGAATTGAAAAATTCAGAAACAAATAGGTACTTAACCAAAAATACTTGGTACCCATTTAGTGAGCACAGCATTTATTTTAATGACTTTGTTGTTCACATTTGCTCTATAACACTTGGACCTTTGACTTGGTCTATAATTTCAAAACCCAATTGAACAAAACCAAACAAACAAACTGCCAAAACAGAATTCAGTGCTTGAGCACCTAAAGTGCCTTTATGCAACTTACAAAACACTTTTACTATTATTACCTATACAGACAATTACAGCTGAATTGAATTTTAATGCTATAAAACATGTACCATGTACATTAACCCTATATTTATGTCTGAAATTTTGATTCTGCTTTTATTTACGCCTCTTGCCATTACAGATAAAGATATCATAACGAGGTGGAGAATGGTGTAGGTAAACGAAGGCGAATCACCAAACATTTCATTTCACTTTATATTATTGTATTATTGAAGGAGAAAACGTACGCACAAAAATATCCCACGTACGCCATTCCACAGATAGTCCAATTCTCACAAGCAACTGGCAACAACTGGCAATGGCAAACGGCAAAGGAAGAGAATACGTATACACAAAAGCAAAAAATCCTACTGCAACTACTACAGCTACTAATAATAATAGTTTAATAGTGTCACGTTTCAAATATCCAATTCAAAGTCAAGTACTAAAGATATCATCAGGATTCAGTCACTCGATCCATAATCAATATAATTTTACCGTCTGTATAGTCTCAAGTTTATACAGGTAGGTACCTACGTTAGTATTTTGAATAGCTACGATCACGAAGTGTCTATATACAGATTTCATCAATGGTTGCCAATAAAATCATAAAAATATATAAAATATGAACGTTACACCAACGGCAACTTCAAGTCTCAGAGCCTGTGCTCAAGCTCAAACTGTAATCGAGAAAATTTCTGAATACATACTAATTTACCGAATACTATTAGAGAAACTTAAACCATAAATAATAAAAATTACTTTCAGCTACACAACTAACTGTATGTTCAGTCACATTACTATTTTGGCAATTTCTTCTACGAAGGACCCATTTGTCACTTTGAACTGACTGTGAAAGCGCATAGATAATGCTGCAACGAGCCTAGATAGCTTAATTTAATTTCTGCCCACGAAAGCTACTCGTTTGTCGTTTCCCCAAAATCAATTATTCTCGTAGCTCATTAGCTGTTTTCCCCCATTTTATTAAGATGCGGATAACTGAACCGGATTCTAATTTTCTCATTTAGTATACCAGTCTCGTATACTATAGCAATGGCTTAGTGATTTAATCTGGATCAAAAGCGTGTAATATACAAAATAATTTTAATCCAATTTCCAATTCCAACCCGTCAGACTTCACAAGTATAGTAGAGCAAAACATCATATAGGCCAGAGCTTCTTTGTTTTGATCTTTCCTACAATTTTAAATTGCCATCATTTGTTTCATTACGGATTCCACGTTTGAACCGAAAAGAACTGCCGACATAATAGAGGAAAGCCGAGTCGGTGCAGCCTTTGTTTTGGCTTTGGAAGTTTGGCAGTCAAAAAAAGGGGTGTCCTCCAAATCCAAAGCCAAATCCAAATCCAGCTCTACAGATAAACTCAACCACACATAAACTAAGCATTCTTGTACTAAAACAGCTCAACAACACAAGATGAAACAGTCACGTAAACTGTGTGTATATAATGGATGTAGGGCCCCATTATTAAAGCGAGCATTCGACTATTCGGCATTCTTCCTTGAGCTCCTGAAACAAAGCCACCCGTTGTAATTTTCTACCACCATTACAAGTCATTACAGATTAAACAGTAGTAGTATAGGAAGGAAAAGGAATGGCTCAGATTTTAATTTTAGACCGTGAGTCGAAGAGCCGGAAGTTCAAATTCGAATTTCAATGAAAAGGAATGGAATGGACGGCATTCTTTAGTTCTTTAATGTTTGAAAGCTCCCGTCAGCGGCAGCTCCTAGCTTCCTTCTCCTTATGAGCTCCTTGCAGTTGAATTTGAGTTGAGCTACTGACTCATGTGAATTGGAACAAATCTCTCAAGAATCTGTTACAGCATAGTGCATACCTACCTACATCCCTACAAGTGAACCCAGTGCGTGTTGCCTTCTGAGTCTACTCACAATCAGACTCGGCCTATTCACTCTATAGGTAAATTAATAGTCATAGCGATAGTAAGTATTATATAATTACCTACCTACCTCCTTGTGCTTTACTATATGCGCCTTGCAAACCGTTAAAAGTTAAAATCAAGCAGAGAATTATAAGAAACAGGAATTTGCTCAGATTCCATGTACACCAAACTGCATCATGTAATTTTTACAAGGCCCCTCACTAGACCTGTATGCTAACTAGTATGTTCTAACACTAAAATGTGTTCCTTTGCTAGAGATTTAAGCTAACCAGTAACATCTGTGCTATGCGTGAGGAGGGATGCCCCGAGCGGAAAAAATATTCCACAGATTTGATATATTCATTGTTGGTATCTGTAGCAGAGATAGTCAGTCCTAAAGGTAATCATTTGTGTACATATAAAATGTACATTAATGCTCTTAGAGATACTTTCCAAGGCAAAACCAAGACTGACTATTGACTGCTATACTGCCTTGCTTTTAAATTCTAAGCTATGACCTAGCATACGGACACAATGGCCAAGGAGAACGTATGTCTGAGGTCCTTTGCAACAAGACTAACAGTCCCAAAGCTGAAAGCTGTTTACGGACTAACCTGAAATAAAAGTCTAAAAATAATTACACAGTTGTGGCAATTATAAACACATTTTTATAAACAAGTTGAGTATTACTATTATTATTAAACTGTTAAGGACTCATGACGGACTGCGCGGTGGTTGACGCGAACTGTCATTCAAAATTTCCAAATGCAAATAACAACAATAACACTGTATAGACAATGCCTGGCCTGACACGGATTTTTTCCCAAAGGGAACGGAAGATAAATTTTTGTAAGGTGTGTGCGTGGTAAAAACTTCCTTATTCCATTGTTCTTGTTCTTTGGAAATTACATAAACTAAACGTACAACCTTCCTTTGGATTGCCTTTGGACAGGTTTTAAAAATATGGCAATATTAAAGAAAAAAAAACTACAAAAAAATGCAGAATCAGAGTCATGCAATGCAACTTTGTTGCTGTTGCTGTTACACAAGCACACTTGTCTTCACGAAGTAAAAAACAAGAAGAAATATGAGAGCTACCTGTAAGCTAAGCAGAGATCTAATTACTGACGAAGAATCCATTGGAAACAATTCAATTGTATCCCAATTCCCACACGCCTCAATTAACCTGTCTAATTTAATATGTATTGGATTTTAATCAATTCATTACCAATCAAACCAAACCAAGTAATACCAGTCAAGTAGGACTCTTGAAGGATTTTTTGCCTCGGCTTAGGTAACTATGGATTAGTGTACTACCAAAGGAATGAAATCAATTCCTGTCCATGTCGATTCGACTACAGATTAAACCCATTTGCTCACAAAATGTCAGGAAAGGAAGATTCCTCCGTGATGAGTTCCCGCCCTGACCCAATACTCAACAACAGACTTCTATAAGTACCTACATAAATAATAAATACATACCACCACCAACTTGCGTTCAGATTCACAGCAGAGCAAAAAAAGCAACTTGTCCATTTTCTTTTCCTAATACAATTTAAAAGCTTAGTTTGCTCAAAGACTAATAAAAAAAGGAGAGCAAGAACTGCAGACAGATGTTATTTATTTGAACATTTCCTACTTTCTGTGTAATTTCAAACTCTGACTGAATTGAAATAGTACGACATGACTAAAGCATCCAAATGCCAAACAAGTGAAACAGGAGGATAACATCTTTGAAGAAGCACCACAGTAAGTTGTAGAAAGTACCGAGTAGCAATGGAAATAAGAGTCATGAAAGTAAGTAACAGAATACAAAAAAGTCAGCAGCCCCAAAGACCACCGTTTGCTTGGCGGTAATGGAAGATCCGCTCCCCAGCCCAGTTCTGGCTCCCGAGAAGTTTTTAAGATTGCCTTTACATTTCTGCAGAAAAGCATCTCGCATCAAAGTCGACTGTCGAATAGATAAGCACTTATCTTGCGATTCAACCAGAATGCGGAATTCGGTCGGATCGGATGCTCCAGCAGAGCCCGGCCACAGTCCACAGTGCAGTGTGCCACCATAAGAAAAGTACACGGAGGACGGCGACAGAAGTTTGGAATTGGAATTTTGAACCGGAGCCGGTTGCTGCGGATGCCGGATAGATTGCCTCGTCTGACTAAAGTGAGCCTGGCTCGCCGGGTGCGTGCGTGAACGGTGAACGTGAACCCGGAGAAGACCGGATCGAGATCGAGTTTCCCTTCACATTCACTTTCTCTGCACTGCACTGGCACTACTGGTGGTACCGGTACTTTTGTGGGTAGACTTTTTAGTTAGATATGCCGGAACCGGGCTCTTTCTTTCCCTAGATCGCTCTTGGCTAGGATGAACAGCTCCCGGCTTTTCGTACTACACGTACCTACTAGTAGTAGTATGGAAATGAAACTACACTGACTGCTAGTACTTCTCCCTATATAATTATAGAAACTATAGACGATATACTGGAGTGACTGTGACTGGAGCCTCGTACTATTTGTATAACCTATCTATATAGGTAATATATCTAGGTACTTTACTTTGCAACATTTTCGACTACATACTTGATAAAATATGTAGGGAGCATGGCTACAATTTCTCACGTCAGTATCGCGTGTCGTGAATAGCATAAAGTCAGCATAAAATACGATACAAGAGTCATTTCAAATTTCAACGAGAGTCCATAGTATCTAAGATTCGTAACAGTATCTAATAGTACCTAAAAGTCGGCTCAAAGTTGAGGAAATATCATGATTATACGAGTCGACGTCGAATAAAATTTACATTTCACGCTTTTTACACTTTATTTTGGCAGCAATATGTTTGTCTAATTCGAAGCAGTTGTATAGTGCTAGTGGCAGTAGCTACAACAAGGCATGATTTAAACTTAACTGGCACCCCCGACGTACCCTATCCTCACTGTCAATAGACTGAAAAATATCCCGTTCTCCACATAAATATGGAATTTAGCGCATGTATTCCCATTCCGTATTCTTTTTTTTCCCTTTTATTCTTCTCTAAACACTTTGACTTATGCATATCTGCTCGCTATATACCCATACCTACCAAAAGTCAAAAGTTCCTGGAAGAAACGAAATGAAATGACTGTGTGACTTGTGACTAAATCCCGTAAATATAAAAAAGTAGATCTAGAAAATAAATCAAGCTTATCGGCTTTACAGAGCAAACTGTACGAAAGCGACACAAAACTTCAGAGGTAATAAAGCGAGTATAATTATATAGCTTATAAACAATTCCAAGTTTCCAAGTCCAACCTATGCTATGTGTATGCCCATTTAAGATTGCTCTGTTCAAAATTCCAAAGTGGGAATTCCTACAACACATATATAGTTAGGTATGTAACTAATGTTACATCATTAATTCCACGCGTACACGTAAAAGCTTTAATGAGAACACATAGATTACAGATATATTTAGTTTAAGTAATATATAATTCAGATAACAAAAATATTATGGAACAAAGAGTTCTCCCGGATATCTGCCATAATAGCATCAATCAAAGTTAAAAATATCCTGCGACTTTCACAAAAAATGACAAGCCCAGTAAGTGCGAGCAAGTACAAGGCAGTGTAATATTAGTATTTTACTTATATAAGTGCATTACGTTTAATTTATAATCGAGTCAAATCATTGTCTTTACTAATGTTAGAGATATGTAGAAAAACAGGAAAAAGTGGTTATTGCACTCTGACTTTGACTTTTGTAAATGTATGATTGCCGTTTGCCTGCCGCCGGGCCGCTCAATTTGCAATTTTCCATCGAAGTAAAGTAATACAATTAACCGATGACAAATGATTAGGGAAAAAATGTATCAAGTTATATTACTTACCTATCTACTCGTAATTACTGCCTACATTATTACAAGTACCTCCGCTAAAAGCTAAACGCTTGAGATGTACAGGATTCAATTCTCACTCGTCAGACCCTTAATAATGTATCGATATCAATCTCTTCTCTATAGTCAATTGTTCAATTGGATTATAAAAACCAATTATAAACTTGTCGAGAATTATCTTGTTTACCACTTAATATTTTTTTACTATGTATTTACAAAATTTGAACGTCTTTTTTGCCATGTGACGAGGAAGGTGTAGGTACTTAAGTAAAACACATGCTACAGTTTTCCTGATTTCCCCCAAAACAATGCAATGGAGCTACCTAATGAAATGAGCATCGACAGCAAAATACATATTCAAATCAGAAAACAAAAACAAGTTAAAGAATAGGTAGTAAGTAAGTACTTTATTTTTTGTTTTATGAAAGTTAAAAGGTGATCTCAAGAACTACCTATCTACCTACCTATTAGTAGTTGAAAAGCGGTACTAGCTCAATTAAAGAATAAAAAGTTTAATGTCTAATTAATAAAAACAAAAAAAAAGAGAGAGAGAGACCACAACACACGCTACGCCATACGCTCACCGCATCACATCGAGCTTCCAAACTTCCAATTCCCATTATCACAATAATATCAAAAACATTAAACACAAAATACAGGTGTCTACTCTACCGCAGAAATAACACAATAACAGATACGGCAGCAGCAACAACAATAATAACAATATCAACTAATTATTACTACCTTAACATAAAGTTTTTCCTTCCTGCTACACTACTACTATATATAGGTAACCAAACTGAAAACTTGAAGCATAATAATTATTGTAATTTTACAATAGAACTAAATATCCCCCCATGATATGATTTAAAGAAATGATGGAGTACTTTGGTAATTTGCCTTTTGCCTTTGAGTTTGAATTGAATGCCTCAAGCTGAAAATGAAAGAATATGCGTCACATCACATCGCATCGTTAGTTTAACTGACCAAGCAAACTATCATAAACACATCAACACATTGCTGCAATCAGCAATTTTAAGTTTTTTTTAGTGAAACTACTCATGAATGACTAAACAAGTTTGTCACTTTTTTCTTCTGACAGAATGTACCTTAATTACCTCATTCCTAGACCTTACTTATATTACTCCTAACCAACTAACACGGACCGACCGACCGACCGATGTAAATATAAGTATGACTAATACGATGGAGAACTTATTCATTTTTTATATAATTAATAGACTAAGGCACACAACACACACAGACACACACATTATTATCATTTAGATGTTAGAGTATCGAAATCGACAGATAGGAAGTTGAAGTTGAAGGCGAAGGTTTAGATAATTTATAAAATTAGGATAGTAAAAACAAAAAAACATGCAAAAAATGGAAACCAACTCGTAAGTTAAAAACACTTCACAGATATAAAACAAGGACAGACAAGGACCACTAGGACAGTCAATCAGTGACAGTGTACGGACGGAAGAAACCAGGACAAAAGAGACACAACAAAATCGAAAGTACAGAAAACAAGAAGAATTTTCCTGCCTTGATTGGAAACAAGTAATTGGAAATAAAAACAATAAACTAAAACTGTAGAAGGAAATCATAAAAACATAAAAAAATAACATACTTGAGAATTGTTGTCAGAGTCTGGAAGGGGGGGTAGAGAATTTGGATTACGAACATGATGAGATGGAAGATGATGGATGGGATTTGACTCGGGCATCGTTCCTTCATTAATCCCTGGAAGAATCCCAACTGAACTCGGCACACCAACCACTGTCACCGAGGGATCCAACTTGGCTCCACCAATGTCCCCATTCGGCCGACCATTCGCATTCCCACTTAGACAATTACCCATGATGGATATAGAAAGTCGACTGACTCACTGGACTTCCCAATTAATTGGGAAATAAAATCAATACTGATCTTGATTGAATAATTGAAGGAAACAAATTTATATTAATAATAACAACGATGAAACTTGAATCCGTCTGCCTCTACTTAGAACACTTTTTGCTGGAATTAGGAAACGGTATATAATCTTCCGTAAAAATAAAATTGATCGATACAAAATGCAAGATTCGTTTTTAAATCGAAGCCGCTACAGGGTTCGATTTTAAAAATATATATAGTATTTATAGGTTATTTAAATAACCTTCGTTTCGAAGTTCGTACCAACACTACGTGAATAGGTTGTAGGTACTACAGTATACACACCAGAGAAGGATATAAGCTATAAATATCGAATATCGTTTAAATTACTATACGAAGCAGTATGTTGTACATGGATTTGACCATTGACCCTGGTCAATTACTTATTATTCTCCTTCCCTTTCACTTTACACTTTTAGAAGTTGCTGTTGCTTCGCTGTGAAGAACCCACCGTTAATTTCAATAGTCAAGCATCCCATGTCTATATGATCAGCATTCAGAAGGTAATTATATAGATTTTGTCTCCTTAGTTGCAAAAGCTTTGGTCTGGTATGGTGTGTGTCTGTCTATCTAATGATGAACCACGGCCGTCTTTTTCCTTCAACAAACCAAAGCCAAAAGCCAAATTAAAACCCTTCACTTAGCTTGCCTCCAGTCGACTCGTCTTTTACTTATTAAAATAAATCATCTTGAATCTTGACTATAAATAATCTTGAGGTGTGCCCATGTTTACGTTCGTCTTGGCTGACTTTGATTTGGATTCTGAATGAAGAATTGAATTCCCAATGAAGTGTATCATGCTGTTTCAATTATTTAATAATAATTAATTTCCTTTTTCAAATTGCATTAGCCCAGGCCTGGCGCTGATTCTAATTTTAATTCTTATTGCAAATTAACAATTGCAACTGCTGATTGTTGTATAGATTTTTAGGTTGCAGGTTGCAGACATTTCCTTTTTTAGATGGTGGATATTGCTTCCCAAGAATACAGTCACAAACTTTTGGAAAATTAATATATTCACTCAAATTAATAAATTCATACTTATCTCTCGTGGGTCTTCCGTAAAAGTCAAAGTTGAGATGTGAGTGGAATCCCAAAATTGTTTCAATTCACAACTCAAGATTTCGTGTAGGTTTAGAAATGAATCTTGACTACTATTGCTATTCGTGACTTGGGAAAATCTTCAATCGTGCGGTCCACCATACTAACGTATGCATTTCGATAAGTAGTATTAAAATATTTTTGTGCAGAGGTGAAACAAGTCAAAAACTGTTGACTTGAAGCGTAAATTCTCAATTTATTTCACAGTTTACGTAAAAAATGGCAAGGATGACCGACGCGACGGTGAACGGAGATTTCACTAGTTTTGTTAAGTTCAAATCACGACGATCCCGGTATTGAACAACTTTGGTTTTGTAGATTTTTACAATACTGATGATGCTGTTACAGGGCTTTCAAAAATACCCCACAACCAGAGCACTTACATAAATGCTGGAGTACAAAGAGTATTAAATTTTACAAAATTTAAAAAAAAACAGTCTGTCTTTTTATCTGGTAATACAAAAATTCTTGGTTTTGGTTTGCCTTGCAGCTGCAGCGAAGTCGAAGCACATACAAAATGTGAATATGTTAGAGATGTATTCAATTTCGAATTACAATTTTAAATTTATTTCAATTAGGTAGTGATGCTAATCTTTTAAAATTTTAACCCGTAAGCAGAAAACATTAGTCACATTATTTTTTTTTTCTTGCTAACAACTTTCCTCACAGTTGACTCAGTTGACTTGGCTGTGTGTAGTGCCCACGACGTCCACCGCTGAGACCGATGACATGAATGAACTGTGTCTGTACGGCAGAAGAACGAGAACGCTGAACTAATGACTGATAATTTCGAATTAAATTAGCACAGGCTTGGCTTTGGCTTTACAAATAAAAGCTACTAGTACATCTCATATCAGCGTCCTCTGACAGTACAAAGTAATGGTAAATGCGATATCCGTTTTTTTTATCTCCATTAGATTATCCAACCAAGACACAAATTTGACACTTGCAATTGTGTGTGGATTGATGTTTAAATTCCTATGTGACGCGGTTTAAATTCGTCGAAATCAAGTCACGATCTCAATAAAGTTGTACGTCATCACACACAAGAATTTTCGCCAAAGCCAATGCCGTTAGGAGCACGTCAAGTTTTACAATTACATTTAAGTCCAAACAATTTTTAAAACCTTTCTAGGTCCACTATTTCAATTTCAACGTCCGTTTTAAATGCTGAATGTTAAAGCTCGATGATGCTGCTGAACATAGTTTTCTTTTTAACTAAGAATCACAATGAAGTGAGGGAATCCAATCCAATTCAATAAGACATTCGTAAACTATGTATTGGTTAGTTGAGTTAATTGTAAGTTGATTGTTGAGTATGGAAATGGAATGCTTGCCACTGAATGAATGAGATCTGACTGATTTGAATTTGATCTCTGCTCCTTGAGCCTTTTCCTTTTGCTTACAACAAAGATTATTTTCACAGACATCCACCGATCCACCACCACCAGTTAGTCTCTCTCGCAAACAAGGACCTGACAATCCCTGACTCTGAGTTGAATCTCTTCTAGAAGACGCTTACAGCTTGATACCTGTGTGAGTCGTAAGTTCGTGTAAGAGGATAAAGTATATTTTGGAATCTTAATTCTTCTCGCGAATTGAGGGTTCACTCAGATCAGGTCAGGCTTGCCGAAGTCGAAGTCGAAGATGCCGAGCCGATTCCAAGATAGGTACTCTGAGAAATACTGAAGAGCTCTTCGGAGACGTACTAGTACCACCAAAACCAACTATTATGATAAAAAAAAATAACACACCACCAAATCAAAGTGAGGCCAGCAGGAGGAAAGAAATACCGTGGAACACTAACGAAGTCGGAAGTAGTTCCTTCTCTTTTTACTATTAAGCACTTGAGTTTCTCTGCGATGAGAACGATGCGATGCGAAATATAGGGTACTCCTTCACCCTCACTGTTCCTGGTGCTGGTGGTGTTGGTGTGGTGGGCTCTCTCAGCTCAAGAATAACACAAGAAAAAGAACTCGAGAGTCTTGAGGACGAAGTGGTGAAGGACTCTGTATGAAATACCATGAAATACGTAAAGAAATACCATAATAATATAATATATTCAACTATTTCCTTCAGAGTTCACCTACCATCGGAGTAGCAAGTAGTAGATGGCTGATCACCAACACGATGGGATGGATGGGGAACTTGGAAACTTCGAAAGCTTTACCAGCAAAAGGGTTTACTCATCACGGCAAAATTATTCGGCCCTATCCTAGAAGATCTGCAGCACAGCACAGCACAGTCTTTAAACAGCAAGCCAGAAGATCCTGATCACTGAAATAAATATAAGATCACGACTTGGTTATGGCTCTACGATATATTTATCCCGTAAGGTGCAAATTTACCTATCTAATCCAGTCAGTCATAGCGTAGCGAAAAACTTAACATTTTTTTGTGCTGTAGAGATTTTCGAAAGCATTTTAAGGACTGAAAAGCAGATGGAGATGGACGGGAGATGCAATGCTGAATGTAACGTAAGTTTTTCATTTCAGTTAATGGTGAAGGGAAAAGATTACTTACATGTTTAATACTTAATACCTTTGGAGTATACATAACGTCTGTAGATAGTAAATAATCACGACACGATGAACGAAACCATCAAGATCAAACCAAACCATCGCTCGCATCGGTACTTACATGAACATCAGCTATCATCGAACATCACTATCACATCTTCTGTAGCTACATTAGTGTACACATCAAGTACCTACAGATACTTTTTAGTTTAGAAGGTCTGTCTAACGTTGACTGTAAGAAACTTATCAAGAAAGAACTAAAGAGCATGCAAAGTCCTTCCCCCAAAGCCTCAAGCCATGGCACACCGCCTCCTCTTCGAGAATTCGATTCGAATAATGAAATGTATCCGCATCGCATCGGCTTCGAGTGCATATGTGCAATTGCATAATACCTAACTAATAAAACTTGTAACTGTAGAATTGAGACCGAGCATGCCTTCAATGCAATGCAATGCAATGCAATGCAATGTTTAGAAGTAGCAACAGATGATAGATACTGGGGGGGGGGCGACCCTTGTAATCTTACCTGTTCTCATCTCTCCCATCCCAAATATTTCTTTAAAAAATCATAAAAACCCTTTAAAAATGAAAAGTATGTGAGCGAACGTATGCAGTAAAGCCAATGGATTATTCTAAATATTTAAACAGTCAACAGTACATGCTTAAGTAAGGTATAGGGAACCCTCATTACAAAATCCCAATCTCATAGCCAACTGCAATTTGTCAGTTCACAATTTATTTTAACCTTTTCGAAACGGTAATTTATAAAGTTTTACATCTTTTTGAATGAACTGTTAATTTCAAGTTTTGACCTTTTTGAAAGTGTGAATTTGTTAAACTTTGGGTTTGACTTTTTTGAAAGTTTTTGATATTAGTTTTGAATGATTTTTGGAAACGTTACCTAATTTGCGGTTTTAACCTTTTTCAAAGTGCTAATTTGCAGTTTTGACCGTTTTGAAAATGTTCATTTCTAGTTTTGATCCTTTCAAAAAAGGTTCCTTCATCATTCTAATCAGTCATACAAAAACACTTCTGTAAATCCTTCTTTCACCGGTGCGGTCGTGCGGTGGTTTCCCAGTCCCCAGTTCCGAATAGGTTAAGAGACCAACCTTTAAGGCTAGAATAGAACCGTTAAAGGTCAAAGGTATCTTTCTTGTTCATACCATCATTTGTGCAAAAATACTTTCAACTTTGGCTGTTTTTGTTTTATTACGAAGTATAATAAAAACATAATAATACCTACCTGCATGCAGTAATAAAGCACTGCAATTGGTGATTGCCGAAGTAAGTACCTAGCATAAATATAAATTGTAGGATTCTGGAGCAGTGTGGCAGTCTGTTTTGCATATCTAATAATAATACACTAATTAAGATTTAAGACAGATGCAAGAGGCAGACAGAAAAACTGTGTGAACAATCGCTGTTGGAGATGGAAGTTGGAATGCACCGTCTCTGGTTCTGGTTTCTTGTGTGAAGATTACAAGAATGCAAGGTGAACGGAACTATGAGCCAAGTAGTGAAGCCAAAACCCTCAAAAATAAATTCTCAATGCAAAATATAAATGCCCATTACTTTTTGTTTTTTATAATATACGGTGTAGGTAATATAGAGTATAGACGTACTGTTATAGCTACCTATATGTATATAATATAGGTCCTAGGTATGAAGGAATTGTGGCTACTGTGGCATTCATGGCATGCATTTAAAATATGTAAATTGCAAAAAACCAAGTGCATTGCCAGATTCCATGCACTTAATTTGCACTGTCTCTCCGTGCAATGTCATTAATTGCACTGAGATAATTTATCC
>JAQFZC010004694.1:0-15585 GCA_034695205.1 Dicyrtoma fusca | reverse complement strand
CTTGGCTACCAAGATTTGTTTCAAATTCAAACTCCGCAACAGCTGCCAAATTACACAATCTGGATGCTTCCTACGAACCACATATGTACATTACATCTTGACACTATAATAAAAGCTCTTATGATTGAACTTTTATAAGTAAACTTCATTGGAGCATACTTAAACTAGTGAAAAATCTCCTACTGAACTCCATAATGATTTGTCCATGCTGGTTGTTAGATTTAAAACCAGAAATAATATTTAGCTACAAATGTACGCTTTGTCCAATCAAAAGGTGCGAAACCTAGCTGCACTGTTTAGGACGGAAAGCTTCAATTTTTAGAATTGCGAAACGGTTGAGTACAGTTCCATTTTTGGAAGCATGTCAAAAGACTTGAAAGCCTTTTATTAAGGAAGCTACCATTGCGCTCAGAAAAATATTTATGGAAACAGCTGGCATCTCGATTGCACTTTCACCAACGCCCAAAGTGCCCTTCGATAAAAATTTTTTAGAAGTAAAAACTTGAATAATATAATAATATATATACCCTGAGTGAGGTTATCTGCTGCCACATTTAATAACTGTGATTATTTATTTATTTTTTAAAACTATACCTCCTCATAATAACCAGTCACGTATTCCGCTGCCCCGGCTTCGTCGAAGGCTTTCGAATTCCCATATTCTGAGAATGGAATCCCCGTAGTACTCGAGAAAACGAAAAAAGACATTAAAATAACGAAAATAAGATTTATTGAGAGCTTCGCCATGTTTGAAAATTGGTGACTTAACACAAAAGCCGGAATTACTTCTTTATTCCGCGTGTAATGGGAAACTAAAGGACTTCAACAGCTTAAAATCAGCTCACAATTCATCACAATTTTCTCCAGAATCATTCATTACAAATGCCACCTGATTCAATTAATCTCCGCAGATTAAGTTAGATTAGATTGGATAATTTATTGTGAAATTTATAACACTGGGTAGACCAGATACCTATATATGCAATTTCATAATTCGTGGAATAGATATGCACTTCCATCAAATCAGTACAAGAAAGAAATTATATGAAAACCTACTGAGATTTTGCACGTATGCATGTATGCAAGCCACGATCGTGGTTCTTTGTTCACGCTTACAAGAAGCAAAATAAGCACGCTGCAACTGGAAATTGCCAAGGTGCCTAGGTACCTTCGTTTTCAACCGATAGAGTTATGAAAATGTGTAAGTCACAATGACTTCGCAAACACATTTTTTCAATTTTTTTAGAAAGCAAATAAATTAAATGCACATACGTAATTACAGCTTTTCACCTTCCAAAAACAAGCAAGATGTGTATTGGGAGGGTTTTGTTGTGGGGTCCCTCGAAATTTAGAGGAACCATTTTGCTACTTCAATAGCTATGTACATACTTGTAGTAGGAACACCTACAAGAATATCGAAGACACAGCCTACATGTTTCAGTTATGAAAACTAAAATGTATATTTGAAATAGGTAGCTATATCTCTGGCATTGTATTTGTTTTGTAATGCGAGGTGGGTTTGGTTGTGAAGTCCCAGTAATCCCTACTCGGATTTATTAAGCAAATATTTTTGATAATGATTTATAACAGCAATCTGCTATCGTATAGTCCCAAACGAGCTTATAAAATCGAAGGACAAAGATAAGATATTTTCTCGAAAGAGATTTTGCACGCAGGCCACGGTCACGCCGGTTGTGTTTCATTGTTCGTACAAGAATGCCAGAAAAAATACTGTTGGAAAGAATGCCTTCAATTGCATTCATTCATTACATATTTATTAGGACAAAATACCCGCGTCGAAGTATCTATACACTGTGAATTCTTCTTTTGAGTAAATACACTAACAAATACATATCCGATAAATTATTTAAGCGTCACTTATTAGCTGACATTTTCAAGCCTGAACATTCGTAATTTAAAACAAGTTTGCATCTCATACGGATTTTAAAAAAGTACTCAAAACTAATAGAATTAATTTAAAGGGTAGTTATTAACTTATGTATTTTCTTAGACTAAAAACAAAATGTAAAATGTATATACCTATGTAACTTAGAAACTATAGATCCATAAAAGTATAATTTAAGTAAAAAGTTCTTACTCTTCAGCAGTACAATTAAATAAAAATGGAAACTCAAGAGTCAACAAATATATTTTTTTAATAGCTCATGTCTTTAAACGAATATTATGGCAAATGCTGCGTAGAAATGAATCTAAGGTTTTGGACTTCGCTTTATACATTTTGTTCGCAGAGTTTTTTAGTCTGGAATTAAGATTCGCTTCTGTGGAGGTCAGGTCAGTCAGACCAGACGCATATTGTAGAATCCAAGCCTGACTCTCCGCTTCAAGCATCTGGAATTCTCCACACTACTGGCAATGAAAGATGATGAGAGCCAACCTACATATTTGGCCAAACAATTCAGTATTAAATTGTTGATCCTGTCACTGCCCTCCATGGTTATTTTACAGATTCCAAGATCGGAACTCACTTTTAACTACGATGACACGTTAAGGCTGGAAAATTTCAGCTAATAAATAACGAAAAGTCAGACCAGAATTTCTTCATGTATGCGCTTTTACCTAAAAATCATTCATGTGTCATCATCTGTGGTTGGGGACATTTTGTCCAAGGGTTTCTAGAAGCCACATTTAGGTGTTGTGCGCTACCCCGAAGGCTCCAGCAATCAGCAATGAATGCATTCAGAGCTCTGGTCTGGCAAGCGACTGCAGCACGGCTGCACCTGCTTGAACAGGCTTGCGTCAAGCAACCATGCGCATGCAGGTCAGACTGAAGTGGTTTCCAACTCCAAGGCGTCGCATCGGTTTGTCCCGATATCGCTGAAGCGTGTTGAAGTTTTACGATTTATTAGTGATCATCATAATTTTGCGGTTTACTGCACATTAATCTAGTAGTATTTCCAGCTTACAGAAATTAATTAAGAACTGTTTTCAACCTTATACAAAATATTGGGAATTTCAAGTTAATAACCGAAGTACGAATACTGTCCTTATTCATAAATTATTACCAACACGACGTGAGCATTGCAAAACCTTCTGTAGTAGTTCCTAGACATTTTTCAACAACAAAAAGAAACTTAGAAAACTGCAATTAGCCTGCCTAAATGCGACCGCTTCCAGTATAAAAGACTAACTTTAGTGTAATAATTCATGTAGATACAAATAGGCTAAATCACCAGATTTGACCCAGCTAGGGTTACTAGAGCAAAGATTCAATACAGTTTTGATCGACAGAAGTTAATAGCCAGTGATTTTAAATACATACATATTTATACGGATCGAATGAAAATTACTTAATGCTTATTACTTATTAAGTATAAGCGTTCACTCATCTTTGGAAAAAGTGTTTTTTTTCGGAATAAGAAAGGAAAACAATTTTAGTGCAGAATGGTAGATGACATTCACCCAAAGTTTAACAAAGGGTCGTAAATAATAGCAAGGGAAACATAGACAATTTAACATTTTTCCCTTATGGAACTTTTCGTTTTTAGTCAATTACTTACTGAGACCCGAACTCAAAAAACGAAAAGCCTAAACAAAAATAACTTGAATCCCTAAATTCCGGAAAAAAAACACTTTCTCAAAGCTAAAAACAAATGTACGTGTTCAGTAAACTAGATATAATAGTATAACTCCCGAATAAATCAGAAGGTGAGATGATTTTTATAAATTACAGCACAGCAGCGCACTATAAAGCATTCTTTAAGCTGGAAAAATATAATCACTGCACTGCAGGGAAGAAGAAGGAGTGTGGTTCATCGTACATCTGTTTCTACCCAAAAGGTTGGCAGTGACCAGTTTACAGCCGTGATCGATTTACCAGAGTGACCAATCTTCCCGTAACGGTTTTACAGGTAACGAATTTACCAGTTTACCAATATGCAGCAAATTAGATTATTACTAAGGCTGTTAATAGTAAGAAGTAAATATCAGTGAATTAAATGCTTTACTATCATCAGTTGTCGTATCTCTAGCAGACGGTGAATTTGTGTCATATAATAATGTTGTATAAAATATCAGAAGGCAAAAGTTTTTAGTTTACAATTAATACCAGTTACGTGATGAGCGAATTCGTTCGTTCGTGATCGAATTAATGCACAACGCAACGGGCGGCTTTATTCACTTAAAGTAAAATCCATTGTTTGCTTGTGTATTATCGTAGTAAATTATTATTACACTTATTTTACAAGTAAATGTCGTGTTCGACTGGATATATTTTAAAACTATATTAAAGGAAGTTGAGTTGTATGCTTACACTACATAAATATAACTGAATCATTTTTATGTTTCGTATTTTAGGTACATATAAATTTACAGTTCAAAATCAATTATTTAAAGGATATTTGATCCCCAAGACCAAATAAATTGACCTGAAAGCTTGATTTTTAGCTAAAATGTTTACTTCCGGCACACTTTTTTGCTAAAGAAATAAGCCAGCAAGATAACAACGACAACGATGCCCAGTACGATTCCTACAACAATTGCTGCAACATTCTCCTCCTCATCCTTCGTTGTTGGTTCGTCACCAAAGTACTCCTCAATATTCCCGAGTTGATATCCCTTCGCATACTTTTCTGTTTCCTGTTGTTTCTTTAAGTAATCAATCAGAGGTTTAAAGTATGAAATTATCGCAGATGCATTTAGCTTTTCGTCTCCAGTAACTCTTTTCAATAGATGTTGCCAGTTCTCGGATCCACCAGCAACCAGAAGATCTCTGCACGATACATAAACAAGGTATTTAGGACGGCGAAGCGCTTACATACATATACCCAATGACAAATAATAAGTAAGTTCCTTTATTTATGTACATAAGTTAAGTAGCAATTTTATGTATGCTTTAGTATTACTTGAATATTTTTCCAGCGTCTGGGTTCTTGTAAATGTCACATTCATTTAGGGGTGTGGCAGCTGGGTGACCTGCAGCCTCACAAAGTTTTTGATGAATTTGGAACTGGAGAATATAGCTGACGAAATATCTTATGTACGGTGTGTTGGCTGGAACGTGGTACTTGGCCCCCGCATCAAAATCTTCTTCGTTTCTCTTGAATGGTGGTACGATCCCTTGGAGCTCCGCGCTATTTATTACAACATTCGCGTTTAATTAAGCATTCTCAAAAAGTGTATTTGATGCTGATTGTGTTTGCTATTAATAAATCCAATTACCTCATTTTAACCCAGTTGTAAGTAAGGTTTCCTTTCGGAATAGCTCCGCTAAATACTTGCCAGCGGTAGGAATCGATCAGATAGCCAAATGGTAAGAATGCAATCTATATTACAGTTAAATTTAATTAGATTGCGTACACAAATAAATATATTATCTAGTAGACATTATATTGCTCTATGTATGTATATCTGCAAATATTTTCACAGTAGAAGAAACACTAAGTCTGACTGAATCTCACCTTATCCAAGGCCATTTGCATGAGGAAATTTAATGCTGAGCCTGGTGAGGGATCTTTTGTTATGTAGCCAATGGCTTTCAAATGCTTTGGGGTAGAAACAGAAAGAGCAACAACGTCACCTGTGAACAATGACACAATATTAAAAAGGGGTTACTTTGCAAAAGCTGGTTAGTTTCTAGTTTCTAGCTTATGTAGGTAGTAGGTACTAAATGACTCGACATTGATTTTAAGTTGAAGCTAAATCATACTGTGACCTTCGCCAACACCCTTTAATATTTTTACCGATAGCCTCATGGAATCCGGGATTGGCTCCCGTTCTGTATGTTATGGGCAGGTTCTTGTACTGGAGATAGTACTGGATGTGTCCGAGCTAAACCATTAAAACAAGGTTTTTTGTGCATTTATTATTAGTTAGGTTTCGAGCTGAAACCTTCATTGTTAGGGCTTCAATTAAAATAAATTGTAATTCTTACCTCATGATGAGCTGTTATAAAGTCTTGGTGGTTAATTTCTGTACACATCTTTAACCTATAATTAAAAACACACTAGTATTAAACTATTTTAATTACGTCAATTCAATTATATTTCAATCTAGACTGAACTGTGCTGTGCTGTGGCGGAGAAAATTAAATTGGATCGTAGGGAGTATTTTAATTGCGACTGAATGTTCTTAATGGCACTCACCTGAAATCTTTTTTGTCACACATATCCCAAGCCGAAGCATGGCAGATGACCTCTTTGTTATTGGGCTTCACAATCATTGCTTTTGGCCCATATGCAATTGCCATGTCTTCTAGGCCCAAGGATGTAAAGAATTCATTGGCCTGATTGAAAATGTATTCACGTTTCTTCTTTTCATCCGTTACGTTTGCTGTCTGTGATTTGCGAATAAATGTCAGAATTTAATTAGTGTGCTGGATAATGCAACATATAGCGTCAAACAGCATTAATATCTTTTAAAGACTGAATTATAAATTAAAATTGTAGATCTTACCGCTGCCACAAGATTCTGTGTGATATCAAACGCTGGTTCCTGTGGGTAAGGCAAAACGTGTGGTAGAACATATTCCCAGGTTTGGGACCACATGTTACCTATGATTAACATACATATAAAATTACATTAGCTTAGATTATTTATTATTATTATCTTTTGTTTTTAGACAATAAATACTTAATTATTTACCCAGCACGTGCGCTTCAATAGGGCCCTTTGCATTCATTTCTGGAAACTTTTTGGAAAGCTTAAACCGAACATAATCGTACAGTGGCTCGTAAAGTTCAGTTTTCACTTTCTTCCAAACGTCATCCAAGTCCTGTCTGAATTCCTTTGTGTCGAGCTCATACCGGAGAAGCCAGAAGTCTCCCATGTTGTCGTAGTCTACAATAAAAAATAGTAAAGGCAATCAGTCAAAGTGTTAGTAATCCATTAGTAGACATTAACGAGGTATTTAAAGACCATACTGTATATGTAAAATTGTTTAAAAGATTAATTTACTGTTTAGCTTAGCGGCCTTATTGCTCAGTTCAACATACTCCAGGTACAGTTTGCGCATTTTCTTTCCACTAGCATCTCGCCAAGCTCGCCACAAATATGCTAGCTCATCGTAATCTTTTAACTCGCCCAGTAATTCCGTGAGTTCTACAAAGAATGTGAGAGATAATATCAATTAGTAGTAGTACATTGCTCAGTTAGCTATATGACTAGTTACGAATCGTGAATAATGTTGTTTACCTGGCTCCAAGGCAAGACCCTCAGTTGTCAAGTTACAACTTTGCTTGTTATACGGACAGACCTTTGCTGTTCCATATATTTTGGACATTTCTGATAGAACTTCATTGTACTGTAGAAAATAACCAAAATTAAAATGCTTAAAACTAGAATCAACTGTGTTTATCGGTATTCCCTCATACTCTGAATAGATTCGCTTCTGCATGTATATAGGTAAGTTAAAAAAAAATATGTTACCCTCTGTAAATCGGTTTTGTTCAGGGCTGATGTACCAATAGCATTCATAAATTTTAGCTGTCTTTTCAAATATGGATCCGTAAGATTTTCGTAGTTGATTTTACTAATATTTGCTGCATATTCTCGAAGCTCAAATTCGGCAAAGGCAATGTTAGCTGCGTTCGATGCATCCTCCACGGTTTTATTATTCAAATCCGTTTGATAGGTGAAATCGGCTACAGCTTGCAAATTGCAATATTTAGATGCTTCCTGTTTTCAACAAACAAGCACACATTTCAAAAATTGCAAATATAATATACAAAGAGTAGGAACAAATCGGTAGAAAAGTACTATTTGCTTTACCGTTTCGTAGAATCCAGAGACGTAGTCCACAGCTTTTTCATCATCGGCTGCAACATAATTTATATAATAAAAATGATACGAATTTTGATATGGCTCATATATTTAATATACAATATAATAGTTCAATCAATAGATACTTGATTGGAAGTTGGACGGTGAGGAATTTATTTGTTAAAGTTTGACAAGTTCGAGTGGATATCTGAAGTGCTTATTGCTTTCATATGTAATAGTAAGTGGGCTACACAGTAATAGTAAATTTATCTCACCTGAAAACGTAAACCCAACATACTCTCCATTTGCAGCCAATTCTTTATCCATGTATTCAAACAATGGTTCAAAGTAATTCATAAGAGCGGTGGTATTCATTTTCTCACTGCCAGTTAACGCTTTGAGTGCCTCCGGCCATGGTTTCGTAAAACCCAGTTTCATCATCTCCCTAGAATACAGTGAGTAATGATTGAAACCTTAAGTCCAAGTATCATACATGGATACACACATACACCTAAAACTTTTGACTCATTTGGATTTTGAAGTTTGAAGCACATACATAATTATCACTCAATAGATGCGAAATATTCGTTGATAGTAAAAACTAATCGAGAACAAATTAATGCTTATTGCAATACAGTATTATCAGTAAAGTATACTTTAGTAAATTTTTTATGATTAAGCGTTCTGTGATTTAACGTGCATCCTTACGCGAATTTATCTCCTGCTGCTTTGCTACCAGCAAAATCGCACTGGTACAATGGCTTCGAATTAGCATCGTTCGGATTGTACTCTCCAGCAGCGATGCACATGGCTTCGTAGAACTGGAACTGAAGGATGTGACTGATGAAATACCGGATGTACTCCACGTTGCCTACAATGTGATATTTAGCTGCAGCATCCAAGCCCGCGGCATTCCTTGGGGAAGGTGGAGAGATGCCCTGATTCTTCTGCCTGATCTCCCACCATTTGCTATTGTACTCTGTATCTGGGATAGATCCATTGAAAACTCCCCATCGCCAACTGTCCATGGAAATCGCGAATGGGAAGAAAGAAAACTGGAATGCACAAAATAAATTTTACAAAGTGACAATAAATGTGTAAGCTGAAATGGAAGTAGAAATCTGTCATCGTCATTATAATTTTGCAAATATTTACATCTGTATAATTCATAACTATGTACATACCTTTTGAAGCCCCATGAGATACAAAAAGTTAATGTCGGTCTCGGTGACTTGTGCTCTAGTTTGTTTAACAGTCTCGTCGCATAGTCCAGTAAGATTTAGATCTAGCCCAAGCTTACACTGTAAATGTTTCGGGGTGGTGACTGCAAGAGCAAGAGCGTCCCCGATTGCCTCATGAAATCCTGGATTTGCTCCATCACGGAAAATGAAGTGCTCATTCGTGTATTGCATGAAGTACTCAATGTGACCCATCTGGATGGAGAAGAGTTTTTTTTAGTTACAAACTTGTATAATAATAGGAGCAGTGTATAACCGATAATTCTAATAGCTATGTACCAATTTATAAAGTGCATGTTAGTTTCAGTTGTTGTTTTTAGTTTTAGTTGGTAAAAATAGCACACCGTAGTAAAGTTGACAGTAACACAACTTACCTCGTGATGAACGGTGATCAAATCTTCTTGATTGACATTGGTACACATTTTAATTCTAGGAAAACCAAGGATTTATTTGATTACTGCTTTCAAGATAACTAGATAATAGGAATGTACATGCTTAGGAATAGTTTAAGAACTAAAATTGTGTGTACAAGATTGCATCTTACCTGAAATCAGTGCTGCCTTTTCCGAGACAAAAGTCTTCTGCAGATGCATGGCATACAACTTCTTTGTCTTTAGGCTTTTCAATCATACTTTTTTCCCAAAACGTTTGCGTCATGTTCATTAGGCCTAATCCAACGAAAAAGTCATCAGCAACTTCGAACATTTTTTTGGCCGTGTAGTTATTCTTAAGCATGGCGGCTGTGGCGTCCAGTGAAGGAGCATTTGGGTAAGGCTTTGTGGATGCATCCAGAGCAGCCCAATCTTGTGCCCACATATTTCCCAGTAAATTTGCGGGGATAGTACCAACTTTTTTAATCCTATTCGTATATTGTGGGTTCTGTCGAAGCTTCATTCGGACATATGCATGGAGCTTATTGTAGTTTGGTCGGAGCTCCTCCCAAATATCAAGCATCTGTTGTTCAAATGCCTTTGCTGTCCAGTTCTGGGTTCCGTCGTCGTAAGGAGCTGCCCAGAGGTCTCCCATATTGTCGTAATCTACAGTATTTATAGCATCAGAATGCTTCAGTTAAGTAATTATTTATTGCATCAGTACATTGCATTGTGCGTTTACATTTTACGCGATCGTTTAAAAAAAACATACTATTGGCTCGTGCTAGCTCGTTTTGAAAATCAACGAATTTCTTGTAATCAGCAGTGGACACAGCTTTGCTCATAGCATCATGCCAACCAGTCCAGTAGTACGAGAGCTCATCGTAGTCAGTAACTGTTGTGAGCTTTTCCTCCAGATCTAAACACAAATATTAATAAAATTGTCATTTGAAACAAGAATCTTTAGATGGGTCTTTATTGATTGCAACGAAACTGCTCCCACACTTATTCCTACGTACCTGGTTCTAAGCCCAGCTGCTTGCAGGTTGCATTATTCGCAGACTTATACTCGCAAACTTTCGCCGTCGCGTAAGCAGATTCCATCGTAGACCTCACTTTATTCATCTGAAATTTTTAAGTGTACCAAATTATTCTCGGGTCTTGATGACTGAATATGAGTTGAACATACAAAAGTAAAATGCTAAGCCCCATAAAGTTTACCTCTGCAATGTGAGTTTCGCTCATATTTCCTGGGCCCTTGTTTGCTAAAAACTGGAATTCTCGTTTAACTTGTTCGGAGTATGTGTTCCAGTCTGGAAACTTCTCGCTGATCTCCTTCTGAATACCCGCTTGAAAATTGAGGAATTTATTCAGCGCCTCATTCTAGAAGATGAGATAGAAAGTTCACGTTTGCACTCAAAACATAATTATTTGACTATATAGCATAATATATTGTTTGTAATAGTTCACTGTTTATTTTAAATAATTTGAAATAGTAGTGACGATTATAAGAATATTTGTATTGCAACAAGTATATTTAACAATCTTACCGATGCATCCTCATTTTCGTCTGTTACGTCTGTGATATACGCCCATCGCGCGACCATATCCTTGTTACCTTCTTCAGAGTATTTCCGTTCTAAATCTTCTAAATATTTTATTGCTTCACTCTCATCTAATGGGGCATTGGAGGCTTTACTTAATTGGGAATTAATAGCCCCGAAAACATTCGAGAAAACTATTACGGACACGAAAATAGTAAACGGATTTACTGTGAATTTGGCCATGTTTGCAGAACGTTGTTTCTACGCACAGGTCTTTAGACCACTCTGTACTCCACTTTCGTACTGAAACTAAATGACTTGGCTCACCTAATTATTTCTATATTGTGTTTTTTGTTTCATCCTACCTTGTCTATGTACCAGCACCAACTAAATTCTATCTTGATTAAACAAAGGGAATTGCAAAATAGATGATAAGGTGATAATGATAAGCTGCATGATTCGGAAAACAAGTGAGTAATAATAATTAAACTTTTTGTAAAAATATAGATTAAAACTGCCGACATGTCCACTACTACAGGAAATTTTACACGTAGGCTGTACTTACCGTGAGACTTTTACTAGTCCCGCATTCCATTCAATTAATTACATGCAATTGTAGGCTTAGACTAAATATGATGTGCATATATTAATGACGAGGGTAAATGGGAATTAAGAACCGTGTACTATTTCAACTGTAGAAGTAAATATTGTATGTATATATTGAGATAATCTCAAATGTCAGTTGGTTTTGTTTCTTCTTTCTCTGGCCGTCTTTACGATTATAATTTAAATGAAGAAGGTATGCGGTAGAGCTCCTTCATTCTATAAAGTACATCCGCATGTGGTATCTTGAGTAGATTTGCGGTAAGTTGAAGTAATGGATTTGTCAATAGCCAGTCGATTTCTGTTTAAAATAGTTTTCCTAGAAATTCGCAATGGTATGCTAGATACGCTGAGTTAGTGGGTATTATCGACATAATTATTGCAAGCTACTGTCTTGTTCAATAACAACTAATTGAAAGCATATCTTATCGCTGTCGCTGTCAATATTTGAACTGTCTATCATGTAATGTATTCTACAATGATGTTTCTCTAGGTTTTGCTTGCAGTGTTTGTGGTCAATTCAGTAGTTGCAAAAAACTTCACTTCATATTATAACTAGATAAGTACCTACTTTGCAAACTATTTCAGCGTCATGCTCAAGAAGAGTGACAAAAGAATTACAAGCTTCAAGCACAGCACAGTATTGATTACACTGCCACTGAGTTTGTAATACTCAAT
Organism: Dicyrtoma fusca; assembly: GCA_034695205.1. Lineage (NCBI taxonomy): Eukaryota > Metazoa > Arthropoda > Collembola > Symphypleona > Dicyrtomidae > Dicyrtoma > Dicyrtoma fusca. The sequence goes on along the minus strand of JAQFZC010004694.1, from coordinate 3,435 downwards.
CGATGTTCTTATAGATTACAATACAATAGATTTATTTAAACACATGTAGAATCAATAGCAGAAGTTATTACATTTTAAAAGTATTACTTACAATGTACTTGAGCAATCTATTGGATTTGACAGGGATGCTATTTTAATACAGTGTCCCTTTTGTGCGCTTTAATATCATTATTCACTGATTGTTCCATTACAAGAAAATTCATTAAAATTCATTCGTGATCTTCAAATTATAATGGTACTCTACTTTTTAACTCTTTTGCACACAAAATATCCTATCAAGATAACAGCTACAGCTGCTGCCAACGCTATACCCACTATAATAGCAGCAATGTTAGTTTTTTCATCCTCGTCACTTGAAGATGCGGTCGAAGACAGAGTATTTTCGGAAGTCGATCTTGATGAACTGACCATGGAACTAGTTGTTGTAGGGGTTGCAGTAGTAGTAGTTGTAGTGGTCGTAGTTGTTGCAGGAGTTGTGGTAGTAGTTGTAGTGGTAGTTGTAGTTGGCTCTGGAGGGGTCACAAGTTCACCATCACCAAAGTAGTTATTAATGTCAACACCATCCCATCCCTTAGGATAGTTTTCAGTGGCTTCTACTATTTTCAAATGATCAATTAGTGGTTTGAAATAGGATATGATAGCATCTGGGTTCAATTTATCTTCCCCTGTAATCTCCGTCAAAAGTTCTTTCCAGTTTTTGGAAGCTCCGGATTCCAAAAGTTTTCTGTTCATAGAAAAGCATTATTTTATTATTAGAATATTATGCGATTTCTTTTCGAACTACTTGGGCATAGATCGTTTACTGGTTTGGCAGTTTAGATACTTTTTAACAATGAATTCAATGAATTAAACAAATTGTAAATGTCTCACTTGAATAATTTTCCGGCTGCTTCGTTTCGAAAGATGTCACAAGTGTGTAAAGGTCCTCCTTGTCCAGCTTCCTCGCAAAGTCTTTTATGAATTTGAAACTGCAAGATGTAGCTGACAAAGTATCGGATGTACGGGGTGTTTCCGGGAACGTGATATTTAGCCCCTGCGTCAAAATCATCCTCGTTTCTTTTGAAGGGCGGGATTATCCCTTGGATCTCGGCTCTAAATATTTCAATAATGCAAAGTTGATAAATACTTGATACTACAAAAATAATGTTGATTTAATGTGATAGTGCTTTTGTTGACAAGTTGACGTGCCTCTTTTTAATCCAATTATAAGTAAGATTCGCTCGTGGAATCGTATCGTCAAAAACGTCCCACCGGTACGAGTCAATTAAGTATCCGAAGGGTAAAAAGGCAATCTGTGTAGTACACGTAAAAATTAAAAATGTATTTCAACAGTTGTTATCATTACGGTTAAGCTTTCTAAAGCAAGGCAAACTTGAAGGTGCTGTTAAAAATGTGAAGCATATATAAAAAATTGGTAAGAAACTCATGAGCTGGTACGCATACTTTATCCAAAGCCATTTGCATGAGGTAGTTCAGAGTTGACTGATCCGACACGTTGTCATCTGGTAAAAGTCCGACTTTATACAGATGCGAAGGAGTGGAAGCAGATAGAGCAATAACGTCCCCTATTTAATTCAAGATTTTTTTAATTTAGTTGTTACATTTACCTTGTTTAATAATTTACGAATTCATTGCTTAGGGATGCATATAATTGAACTGCAAAATTTTATACAATACCAATTGCTTCATGAAATCCAGGATTTGCACCCGTCCGATAAGTGATAGGGAGATTTTTGTATTGCAAGTAATACTGAATGTGACCAAGCTAAATGAATGACGTAATTAAATTCCAATTAATACAGAACTGCATTCATTCTCGGAACACAGAAAGTTAAGTTGTAAACAAGATAATATCGTTAGAACAAAACAGCTACGAGCCGACATACTTCATGATGGATTGTGATAAAGTCTTCATGATTTACTTCCGTACACATCTTGAGTCTGGAATCAAAATACAAAAAACAGTATTATTGTTCAATGGATTTTTAGTGCTTGTAATATGTAAATGCACAGCTAGATAAATGGGATCGTATTTGGTATTTTCACCCAAGGTTCCGTTTACGCACCGAAAATCGCTCTTATCGCACATATCCCAGGCAGATGCATGACAAATAACTTCTTTATCGGTCGGTTTCATAATCATGGCATCGTTGCCATAAGCCATTTTCATTGGTTCTAAACCCAAATTTGTGAAGAAAATGCTGGCCATATCAAATAACACTATTCGCTTGGCCAATTCACCGTCATAGTACGACGTCTTTAAAATATGATTTGACAATTATTATTATTATTTTTCAATTTCGATGCATTATTACTGCGATGTAACAACAACGATTGTTAATTGGTACTATACAAGTGTAGATATGTCATGGACTGTAGCTGTAATGACCTGGGCCGTTGGAACAGGCGGTTTAGGGCCACAAGCGTTCACACACACTGACACTCGCCCTGTTGGCAAATTAATCTTACACACATTAGAGACGATAGATTTATTAGATTGTATAATTACACAATGCAATGTTCAATATGGTTCAGACCTCACAAGTGTTTACCGTTTATGTACGTCCTACTCAAACTCGTCAATTATTTCAATTTGTATTACCAAGAGCAAGACTACATGCAAAAGCTAACATTAAGTTGGCATCAGGGATCGTCCATGGTACCAGGGTGGTAAAAAGGTGGTAAAAAGGTGGTAAAAAGGTGGCAAATACCGGGGTTGCAAATACGGATTTTTTGCAAAAAGTGGTATAAAGTGGTCTATAAGTTGTAAAAAGTGGCATTCAATGGAAAATGGTTGTAAATAAGTTCACCACTACATTAAATGCCTCAATTTATAATTTTTAAATTAAAGAGCTGAATTTTATGTTATTGTTAATATTATTGATTATGTTGGTTGTGACTTTATTAAATGTCTTGTAGTAAACTATAGTGCCAGTAGTACTATGCATGACCTACAAACTTAAGAAAACTGAATCCTATTTTGATTTATTTAAGTTTTTCAAGGGAATAAAATTCAAAATATGCTCAATAATCTAAATAGAATTGATCATACAAATCCATGTTATTGTTAGGCACCTGTCATTTAAATTCATACTTTTACGTAAGATATACTTTATCCCACTTTACACCACTTTTTACCACTTTATACCGGTAAATAGGCAAGAACACCTTTTTGCTAGTGACGTGATAAATAAGTTTTTTTGGTGGTAAAATCCCAACACTGATAGGCAAGGTTGGCCAATCGGGAAAATCAGGAAATAACAGGAAATGTGGATTTGAGGCTGGCCAACCAGAAAATTTCAGGATTGACTATTCTTAAAATCCATATCCGGTAAAAAAATCCGGAAAAATCAGGAAGTTCAGGAAATTCTTTGCAAATCCGGAAATTTCAGGAAATTTCAGGAAATTTTGTAAATAAAAATTACTTTCTTGAAC
>JAQFZC010004693.1:0-15586 GCA_034695205.1 Dicyrtoma fusca | reverse complement strand
AAGAGTAACATAGAATTTATTTGATAAATTAAATATTGAATTTTTAAGGAACGTTTTCTTAGTGCAATTTAAATTGGAGACCAAAGCTGCGAATTATTGTTTGTTTCCTAGGAATAAGCCATCAATTAGAGTTTACAAACGAAGACTTGTGGAGCATCTTGTAGTTTTGAATTTCCTGAACATCGCAGCCCTTAAAAACTGAACCAATTGTTGTCAGGCCTAAACGACTCACATGATCATAGTTCATGTACCAACCATGGTATGGAACTGTGTAGCATGTTGATTTCCCATCCAAATCCTGCCCTTCAAAGAGCATCCAGTCCGACGTTCCTGTTCCTGCAATGGTAATTATTTTATTTGTGATCTCTGTGCGGGCTCGTGCAGTGACAAAAATTTCTTTTCCGGAATAAGTCGGTCCTTCGTACAAACTGAGGGCGTCGGTGTCAGTGTCGTTGGCCCCCAGGTGTCGAAGAGATTTCACAGATGCTCCTGTCGTAAAGTTATTGCAGTAGAAGCTTGCAGTATCGGATGATCCAAGCAGAGAACGATACGTTTGAAAATTTTCCGTGCTATAAAGACACCACCTGTAGGAAGTTGCAATCAGTTGAGAATAAGCGGTAGAGTTCCTTCATGGATGGCTGACTCCCAAAACTAGACTTAAAAGCTCTAATGATTGGAAAGTGAACGGTGAACAGTTATTTTATGATTGATTTTCATGGAAACTAGAGTAAAACAAAGCACTTACTTTCCCAATGAGCAGTACCGGATTACTTTCGGAAGAAACAAAGCGACATCTGATGTGTCTGGGACATGCGAGTGAAATACAAGTGCGTTGTCCTGTGCATCGTAGAGCCACAATTCCTGCTTGAAACTGTTTCCCGTGCAAATGAATGCAAGAAGGACGAGCAGAAGCGCCCACAGAAAACTTCCGGTGGATCCTAAGGACTTCATTTTTATTCAATTTATAGCAGTTTAAATGGGTGTTCAAATGCTTTTATTTTATAATATAGTTCTATTGCACAAGTAAACATTAAGCTCTTAACTGGTTTACCAAATGCAAAGTAAAGCCAATTTCGTTAAAGTGAAGGAGCTTTGCTGGCTATTTATATCGAATTCCACATCCGCATCTGCCAGCGGAATATTTGTATCACAGCATACATATTATTGTTTTTCGAGAAGGAAAGCACAATCAGTTAAACCTGGCTTCAAGTTAAAGATATATAAATAATATTTTTGATTTCCTAGGAAATTGAAAATTAATTGGAATCATGTTCACGTCAGGCCTGTGAGCTTGCTGATATCACAGGATTACAATAAATTGTTAAATAACAAATGCGTTGCAAGAATGAACATCCATAAGATGATGCAATGCCATCCATCACAACAGACAGGTGAAGTATTGACGACTGACACATTAGTGTTATCTTCTCTAAAATAATGTGGTTGCAAATGATGTAAACAGCGTAAGTAGAGTTAGCAAGCGGTGTTAGTTAGCCGTCACCGTTCACAAGTTCAAAGTTGAGAATTATTTTTGACATCAAAAGCCGTAAGATTGCCGTTGGCTTCGGAAAAGGCTTAAAGAAGAGCGGTAAGTAAAGGGCTGCGCATAAATTAACTTTGAAATTACCATTAATGGAATGTTAAGGCCCCTATAATAACATCACCCTACTTCAATTTGTATGTTTACGACTAATCGTAAGTGGGTTCAATTCAGACTCAAACTACACTCCATTACATTTTTTAGGCGTCATTTATGCAGAGCTCCTTAGAAGGAAAGTGATTCGCCTGTATTGAGTGTCCTGTTTACTCTTTGAATGCATTCAATGACGCAATTGGGTTTTTACTGTGATTTCATTTTGTAATTATACAGTTAATCCGGTTCATGAATGGCAGTATTTTCAGTGTCACTTCAAACTAAAAATGTCGGCACATTATCTGGCGACTAAATTAATCCGAAATTATTAAACCAAAATGCTGTTTTCAAGTACTACTTTTATTTAACTGAGTTTTATTCCACTTGAATTATCCAAGCGATTGCAACATCAACGAACACCTGGTGTTCTTGACAATGCATACCAATACCTATGCAGCCATGTAGGTAGTAAGGGGCTGCGCAGAATTTAAATTTAAAATAAGTAGGAACGTTGGACACCCACCCTTTCTAAGTTTTCGTACCCACAACTAATCGTAACTGGGTTCACTGCATAGACTCAAATCAATCACTCTCACATTTTTGCAAGCGTCATTTATGCAGAGCCCCCATAAAGGATATGATCAGCCTAAAATGAGTGTTTTGTTTACTTTTTGAATTCATTTGGTTTGTACAGAGATTTTAATTACAATTACACAGTTGATCCGATTAATGAATGACAGGATTATATAAGAGTCGCGACGATCTTTAGCCACGTCATCTAGCGACTTGAATGGTACTTTGTTTTTAGTTTCTTAGGAAGTAATATTTTTAATGTATAAACTGGTAACTATTTTAATTTGTACCAATTAATTTTATTTTTTAAAATTAGTTTTAGTTTGCAGCAACTCTGCTAATTTAGCTAATTCTACTGTAAACGAAAACTAAAGCTAAAAGCTTTAAAGCGTTTTTTGGATTACAGTAATAAAATGTACAAATTTTGACGTGAATTTTATTATCTGTAGAAAGTAATGAATGTAAGCAAAATATCATGGTTCTAGATTAGAACGATTAAATGCGTACTGTACTGTATAAAGAAAGTCTACATTGATTGAGACTTTAATTTAAGGTTTTTGGTGGAGAAAACTGTATTTACAAGTTCCGTCTATTAAGGCCTACCAGCGCACAAAAATTGTACGAACAACAAATCAGAATTAAACATATTTGAAGAAACAGATCAATGTCTTCATAATAACTGATTTATTGATTCAAATACTATCGTTAGCAGAACCGACTTATCGTATTTGCCGTTTGGAATCGGTACTTACAAGGAAGTACTTTAAAGTACTTTACTTTAAAGAGTATCCAAAAACTATGTACATAGTGAAACTAAAAATACTGTGTTCAAATTGTGCGCATCGTGCACAATATCCCGAGTTTATAAAATAGTCGAAATTAAAAAGTCGTTTTTTATTTTAGATTTTATTTGAGTAGAACGTATACTTACTTTCCACTTACAATTTACCTAGGTAATTTAACTTTAAGAAAATTCCTGCCCGATGAAAAAATTTTAAACAACGATTTTACAGGAAAGACTAGCCAGCACATCTCAATGTTTCTATCAAGTAATTCTAATCCTAATAATCGTATCTTTCCCGGTGATTTAAAATAAAATAAGCCCCCACCCCCCATTAATGTTTAATTGATTTCAAAAAATACTAATTTTATTATTGCTTCCAGTTATCAGCTACTAACTTAAAATCCTTCCAACTTGTCACAGTTTAGAAACCATAACCAAAAAAAAATGGAATCAAATGAAAATTAATTCATTTCCCTGCATACGATAAGCAATGCGTGGAGTTCTGCTGAAACGCAATAAATATCTAACAATTTTAATCCTGTGACCGTTGCAAGCTTAAAAATGTAATGTATCTTTAATTTTAAGAGCAATCAGAATGCAATTAATGTGTTCCTTATTAATTATGAACATGTCAATAAATTACCGAACTAACTGCTGCAGGCAGTAGCATTAACATAAGTGACGAATCGACAGCCAGGAATTTATTCATGGTTACTGCATTTGTATACACAAGACTAATATAATATTTGCTACATTAAATATTGAATTTTTGAAAAATAATAGTTTCTTGGTTCAATTTAAATTGGAGACCAAAGCTGCGAATTATTGTTTGTCTCCTAGGAATAATCTTTTAATTAGAGTTTGCAAAAGAAGACTTGTGGTGCAACTTGTAGTTTTGAATTTTTTGAGCATCACAGCCCTTAAAAACTGAACCAACAGGATCCACACCTGCATAGTAAATGAAATTACCAGATGGAATTTTGTAGCACGTTGAGTTTCCATCCAGTTCCTGTCCTTCAAAGAGCATCCAGTCCGAAGTTCCTGTTATAGCAATCCCAATTATTTTATTTGTGATCCCTGTGTGTGCTCGCGCAGTGACAACAATTTCTTCTCCGGACGCAAAACTTCCTTCGTACAAACTGAGAGCCTGGGTGTCAGTGTCGTTGGCTCCCAAGTGTCGGAGAGATTTCACGAATGCAGCTGACGTAAACTCACTGCAGAAGATACCTGAGCTAGCTCTTGATCCAAACTCAGTTTTATATGTTAGAAAATTTGCTTGTCTATAAAGATACCAACTGTGGAACGAAGCAGTCAGTTTAAAATTAGTATTAGTACATTTGCATGCATCGCTGATGAGCTGACCTTAAATTTAAATCTCCATTCATGGAAGAGTGAATATTATTTTTTTTACTATTGATTTTGATATAAATTAAGGTAAAGCAAAGCACTTACTATCCTCTTGCGCAACCTCTGGTTACATAAGGAAGAAACGAACTTAAGTGTGAAGTGTCCGCCACGGGTGTGTGAAATTGAATTGCATTGTCCTGTGCATCGTAGAGCCACAATTCCTGCTGGAAACTGTTTCCCGTGCAAATGAATGCAAGAAGAAGGAGCAGAAGTGCCCACAGAAGATTTCCAATGGATCCCGATGACTTCATTTTTCTTCAATTTATAGTAGTTTAAATATGTGTCCAAATGCTTTTACTTTATAATATATTTATAATTAAGAAATAAATATTAAGCTCGTGACTGCTTTACAAAATGAACAGTGAAGCGAATTTTGTTAAAGTAGAGGAGTTTTACTGGGTATTTATGCAGAATTCAACGGCAGCCTCTGTCAACGGAATATTAGTACCATATCTTACACTTACGTACTGTTAATCCGAAAAGTAAACTAGAATCAGTCGTATCTAGATTTATTAATGGAGTCAAAAACCCGATGTTAATTCTATTTTCAAGTGCGTCTGAAGTACAAGTTAAATAATTATAATTTTGATTGATTACGAATTACAAAGTTAATTGGAATCATATTTAAGGCATTCCTGTGAGCTAATTCCTATATCACAGTAATATAATTTATTACTTTTGGATATTTATTTCGTTTCAGGAATGCAGATAATTTTAGAATGCCATCCATCACAACCGATGGACATGTCAACGATTTACTTAAAATATTCGGATTGCATTAAATGGTGTAAACAGCTTAAGTAGAGTTAGTAAGCGGTGTTAGTCAGCCGTCGCCGTTCACAACTTCAAAGTTGTGAATTATTTTTGTCACCAAAAGCCGTAAGATTACCGTTGACTTTGAAAAAGGCTTAAAGAAGAGTGGTGGGTGAGGGACTGCGCATAAATTAGCTTTGAAATTACCAGCAATGCAATATTAAACCCCCTACATCACCCTACTTCCATTTGCATGTTTGCAACTAATCGTAAGTGGGTTCAATGCCATTCAAACCACAGTCTTTTACATTTTTCGAACGCTATTTATGTAGAGCTCCTACGACGGAAAGAGATTAGCCTGTATTGAGCGTTATGTTTACTCTTTGAATTCATACAATGACGCAATATGGTTTTTACAGTGATTTAATTTTAATATGCAATGACATAGTTGATCCGGTTCTTGATCCACAGTATTCTCACTGTCGCATCGAACAATCAAATTTCGGTACGTTATCTACCGACGTTATTAATCCGAATTGTCACATCACAACGTTATTTCCATTAAAGATAAACCTCGGTTGTACATAAGCGTATTCGTTTTGGTTTGACTTTTTTGCCTGCAGAAATGAATAAATGAGTGTACATCAAGTAGGTACCATTGTTCAAGATTAGAACGATTAAATGCGTATTGTAGAAAGAAAATCTATTTTGACCTTGAGCCTTTAAGGTTTGTTTTGGTTAAAAAGATTGTACTGACAAGTGAAATCTACTAAATATGCTAGTGGACAAAAGATGTAGAACAAATCAGAATTAAAAATAGTTCAAGAAATGGTTTATTTCTGAAGCCCAGCATGCTTCGAACGAGATATTCAAATGGTGAAATGGTCGATCCTAATTCATGTATTATGTTTTGTTTAAATATAGGATGCGCGCTCACAGGCAAATAACATTTTTCTTATTTTAATTTTATTTCTTTAGCTCCAGGTCCAATTTTTACAAAATATTTTCGGTCTTTGATGGTGGGCGTACTATTCAATTCGAATTAATGATTTAGGAGCATGTACATATTATGTTTAAGGTATTGCACTGTTCACTGGGGAAACACTAATACGCACAAAAATATGAAACTTGACCCGTTTTTTCATACAAAAGTGATGATTTTCGAACGGATTTGTAATAACAGTTCCAGTGACCTTTGACTTCCAAAATTTTCCAATAACTATTTAAACTGTGGTTTTACTGCAAAGCAGTAAGTTTGGCTATTGAATTAATTCAAAAAAATTGAACTGCACTTGTTTTTTCAGTGAAAACGCTTTGCGACATTCTAGTAATGTAGAGAACCACCGTTAATAAATAACCACTATAAATGTAAAACAAAGTATCTATTTTCTAAAGTTGTCCGTACTTTATACTGTATTTAAATTAGTAAATCGCGTAACTGATACAATTACTGCAATTCTTTAGTTATGTGTTTCTTTATTGCTTTACTTCCAAGTTGTAAACTATTTTTGATATCAAAGGCTACAGGATAGCCTCTGACTTTTAAAAAAAGAGTACAAAGTTTCAGTGAGGGGTTGCGCATAAACTAAGTTTAGAATTTAATTTTTGGATAATTATTTTAAGGGACACTGACAAAAATGTCAGGCATAAACCGTATCAACTGTGTAATTATAATTAAAGTCATTGTAAAAGCCAAATTGCGTAATGTAATGAACTGAACAAACACACAGGACACTCGATCTAATACCGTATATTCTCGAATAGAGCTCCTTGGGCTCTATTCCAAATTCCTGCATTTCATTCCGCATAACACAATGCTGTGTCAGCTGTGTTATGGCAGAACCATGGAGGGGGTCTTAGGGGTGGGGCTCTATTCGAGACTGGGGCTCTAGTCGAGAATATACGGTAAAGCTGATCTTTTTCCTTCTTAGGGGCTTTGCATAAATGAAGTTTCAAAAGAGGGACGGAGTGGTGTTTGGGTCCGCCATGAACCCACATACGATTAGTTGTAAACTTGGAGAATTAAGACGGGTGAGGTGAAAATGTAACATATTCGTGCTGATTTTAAACTTAATTTTTGCACAGCCCCTTATTGACTATTCTTTGTACATTTTCCAAAATTCAAAAGATCACCTGATGGCTATTGATATCAAAAATAATTTACAACCTTGAAACACAGCATTAAAGAAATACACCGGTAATTAATTTGGAATAATTATAGTAAACAAAAAATAAATACAAAGCGCCAAAATAACCTGAAGTTTTGTTAACAGTGCCTCCACTATATAATTACCAGTCCATTGTATCCTTGAACGAATATTTGAAACGTCTAACTAGCACAATTTGCAAACTCTGCATTAGTTGTTTACATCAACTGCAACCACATTATTTTACGGGAGATATTATAACGTATGTACCGTCAGCACTTGACCTGTCGGTTGCTATGGACGTCATTGCTTTATCGTATTGATTTGCATCTCTAAAACGCAATAAATAAGCTTTTCCAACGATTTTAATCCTGTTGAATATGCAAGCTCACACAATTGTCTTAAATATGATTCCAATTAATTTTGTAATTCCCAGGAAATCAAAAAACAATTTTTGATGTGATTCTAGCATTTGCTTTCATTTATAGGATTTAAAATAAATACATTAAATTGTACGAACTGATAAGTAAAGGGGTTTACTTGATTTTTTAATTATACACTGATATTTACAATGCATGCTGCGTCCAGTAATTACAGCGGAGCCAGTTAGTATTCCAGAGAACTATTATAATGAAGTGTTGTGCGTACATTATTCTTAAGAATAAACGAAAGACTGTTTTATGCGCGTACGACTGTCACACAGGGGCCAACCCTGTGTTGTATGTATACATTGAACGTCTGGAGTTTTATTTAAATTGAAACTAGAAACTTCCTTTAATTTGTTCCTTAAGAATGATGTATGTATGTACATGTCAAATTATTTAAAAGATTCTAATACTTATTAAATTAACAGAACTGACGAATGGACAGTTTATTCATGGGCACCGTTCTTGTGTACACAAGAGTAAATACATACACACTTTCTACATTAAATATCGAATTTTTAAAGTGGGATGATTTCTTAGTGCACTTTGAATTGGAGACCAATAAGCTGCGAATTACAGTTAGCCTCCAAGGAAGAAGTCAATCATTAGAGTTCAAACCCCTGACGCATCTTGTAGTTTTGAATGTCTTGAGCGTCACAGCCCTTAAAAACTGAACCAATTGTTGTCAGATATAAATTACTTACATAATTATAGTTAACGTAACGACCAGATTGAACTATGTAGCATCTTGATTTCCCATCCAGTTCCTGTCCTTCAAAGAGCATCCAGTACGAAGCTCCTGTTATTGCAATTGAAGTGATTTTATTTGTGATCCCTATGTAGGCTCGTGCAGTGACAAAGATTTCTTTCCCGGACCACCTGTCTCCTTCGTACAAACTGAGGGCGTCAATGTCCGTGTCTTTAGCTCCCTCGAATCGCAAAGATTTCACGGATGTTGCTGTCGTAAAGTTCTCACAGACAACGTCTGAGCTATCGTATGATCCTTGATAAGTGTAATATGTTAGAAAATCTACGGTGCTATAAAGATCCCACCTGTGGAATGAAGTAGTCAGTTTAAAACAAACATTAGGTTGCATGCATGACTGATGAGTCGACGTAAAATTAAAATCTACATCAATTGAAGAGTGAATGTTTTTTAACTATTGATTTGGGTATAAATTAAGGTAAAACGAGGTACTTACACTCCTCTCGTGCAAACTCTGGTTACGTAAGGAAGAAACGAAGTGAAGTGTGAAGTGTCCGCAACGGGTGATTGAAAGTGAAGCCTATTGTCCTGTGCATCGTAGAACCACAATTCCTGTTTGAAACCGTTTCCCGTGCAAATGAATGAAAGAAATACGAGCACAAGTGCCGACAATAGACTTGTAGCAGATCCCAAGGACTTCATAATTATTCAGGTTGAAGCAGTTTAAATGGGTGATCAAATGCTTTTATTTTAGAATATATTTCTATTTCTATTAGAGACAAAATTTTAAGCTCTTTCCTCGTTTACAAAATGCGTAGTCAAGTTGATTTTGTTATAGTAGAGGAGTTTTGTTGATATTTATACTAAATTCCACGTCCGCCTCTGTCAGCATAATATTAGCATCACAGCAAACATAATGTTTTTCTGAATAGCACAACCCCATCAACTAAACGTAGATTTAGTAGACTAGGTAACGATCGGATGTTTTTTATGTTTTCAAGTGCGCTTGAAGTAGAACATAAATAACATTTCTGATTTCCTAGGAATTTCAAAATTAATGGGATTGCTGCTCAAGGCATTGCACTTTTTGGATATTTATTGTGTTTCAGCAAAGCGGTACCATAATGCATTGCAATAATGTCTATAACAACCGACAAGCCAAGTGCTTCCTATGTACACAGGTGTTCTATTCATTTCCTTAAAATAGTGTGGTTGCGGTTGCAGATGGTGTCAACATCTTGCGTACAGTTAACAAGTGGTGTTAGTTACTCTTTACCTTGCATAACTTCAAAGTTGTGAATTACTTTTTATAGCAGAAGCCATAAGATCACCGTTCGCTTTGGAAATAACTTAAAGAAGTGTAAGTATGGGGCTACGCATAAATTAGGTATAGTATTAGCAGCAATGCAACAATGGTAGATATCCTAAATCATCCTACTTCTATTTGCGTGTATATCACTAATACTAAGTGGGTTCAATATCATTTGAATCCACTTTCTGTTACATTTTTTAAGTGTCGTTTATGCAGAGCTAGCTTGGATTGAGCGTCATGTGTACTCTTTAAATACATTCTGTTTTTACAGTAGGTAATTCCATTTGTGATTACACAGTTGATCCGGTCAATGATTCACAGTTTTATGTCACTGTAACGTTTAACAACACAATTAAACTGCACGTTATCTAGCGACTGAATTGTATTACACTTCAGTAATCTAAGCGATTGCAACTTCAATGCACACAGACCTGCTGTTGTTAATCGTCATAATTATGTAGGTACTGACTATTAGCATTTTTTAAAATTTAAATTCAATTGATGTTACGAGTGCATGCTGTTGTTATTTCATTTGTTTGGACAGTTGAGTTCAAGCTATCGTTTGTCTGCTTTCCGCTTTGGGCCTACCTTAACACTTTACCTACTGTTTCCACGAATATTAATGGCCTGTGATACTGGAACATACCAATATGGAGAGCGTAACCTATACCTAATACACGACAGCATGATCGCCTTGAAGTTTGACCTATAGGGGACAAATGTTTTTAACCTATTTGCCACCACCTGTCGTAGGGATTGACACACTACAATTTCATGAAGCCTTTAAATATTTAATTTTACTGTTTTAATAAATCATTTATTTTTAAACACACCCAAAATCGATACAGTACTATTTTCTAAAAACATTAAAGAACCAGATTGAATTTTTTGATGCTTAATTTTTATCTTCTCGTAATTAATTTTTTTTTTTTTAAAGTTATTGGTGAAATAACCTGTGTTGGCAAGTGTGGTCTTTAAAAATATGCCAGCACACAAAACATTACATTCACAAATTAAAAGTATTTGAAAAAACGATCAATTTGTCTGCCCTGCGCCAGCGTGGTTAAAACGATCAATTTTAAAGGGTCGAACTAATTTAATTTCAAAGGTTTTATCTAAAAAGGATGGCCGCACAAATTACGAAGGGCATCTTAAATGTCAGCTAAGAAAACTTATCCCCAAAAATGACTCTTTATACGTTTCTCCACAAGGTCACATTTTTCCTACAGAGACAAATTTAAATTCAAATGTAAGCTAACTAGAATTATTTAAATAAAATTATAAGGTCAAATGTTGCGCTCATCCAAATTTAAAGCCAACGCGTCTGATGTTTGAGGAGGAAATCTGTGGAACGGTATTTTAAAAATAATACGAAATCGTTTTTATTCTTAAGTTTTTCTCGCGACAAATTTGTTTTATTATTTTTTTTCCTTTGGCTCCAGGTTCAATTTTCACAAAACATTTTCGGTCTTCGATGTTAGATGCAACTTACTATTCAGTTCGAATTGATGATTTAGGAGCAAGTATGTTGAAGTGAATGCAAACTGCTCAGGGTAAACACTGATACACACAAAATTTGAAATATTGAACTTGACACATTTTTCCCTACAAAAAAGATGATTTTTGAACGAATTTGTAATAGCAGTTGCGGTGACCTTTGATTTTCAAAATTTCCCAATAACTATTTGAACTGTCTTTGGTTCTGCTGCGAAGCAATAAGTTTGTTGAACTGTTAAGTTAAGTGGTTTACATCCCTTTTTATTTATTGGCTGATATTTACAATAAATGCTGCATCTATAGTAATTACAGCGGAGCCAGTTGGTATTCCAAAGGCCTATTATAAATTATAATAAAGTACTGTGCGTAAGTGATTCTTAAGAATAAACGAAAGACTGTTTTGTACGCGTACGACTGTCACAAAGAGGTCAACACTGCGTTGTATGTATGCATTGAACGTCTGGAGTTTTGTTTAAATTGAAACTAGACATTTCCTTTAATTTGTTCCTTAAGAATGATGTATGTACCTGTCAATAAATTATTCAAAAGATTCCAATACTTATTGAATTAACAGAACTGACGAATCGACAGTCAGGTAATTTATTCATGGGCACCGTTCTCGTGTACACAAGAGTAAATTATTACTTTATACATTAAATATTGAACTTTTACAGTAGAATGATTTCTTAGTGCAATTTAAATTAGAGACGAAAGCTGCCAAATACAGTTTGTCTCCTAGGAAAATGTCATTAATTAGAGATTACAATCTACGACGCCTGGAGCATCTTGTAGTTTCGAATTTCTTGAGCGTCACAGCCCTTAAAAACGGTCCGCCTCTGACAGCAAAATATTAATGTCATTGCGTACATATTGTTTCTCCGAACAGCATACCACAATGAGTCAAACGTAGATTTAGTAGAAGATTCAACGATCGGGTGTTATTCATATTTTCAAGTGCGCTTGCAGTAGAAGATAAATAATATTTCTGATTTCCTATGAATTACAACATTAATGAGAATAATGCTTACGGCATTTGTGTGAGCTTGCAAATTGCAAGGGATTAAGCTTTAGACATTTATTGCGTTTCAGGAAAGCGGTTCTATAATTTATTGCCATGCCGTCGATCACAAGCGAGAGTCCAGTGCTTACTACGCACGAATTCTATTTCAGTGATTTTATTATAATTGTACAGTTGCGCTTGTTTTTTTATGTTGACACGGTTTTGTGATTAACAGGATTGTCAGTGTCAGTTCAAACAGTGAAATGTCGGCACGTTATCTGGCGACGTAAATAATCCGAACTGTTAAATGAAAATATTATTTACATTACAAGTACAATTTTTAGTTAAACAATAATTTTATTCCACGTCAGCCATCCAACTGATTGCAACATCAATGCACACCTGAATTGTCGACTATAGTAAATTATGTAGGTACTGATTATTTTAGCATTTAAAAAAAATTAAAACTCAAATAAAACTTTTCTTTGTGAGGGTTCATCATATGTAAATGATGTTTGCAAAAGAGTAAATAGTGGTGTTTGAGTCCGCAACGAAGTTTTCCGCAGCCCTTCACTCACTCTTTTGTAAAACGTTTTTATATGTATCAGCTCATGGGCGCACAAATTTTACTTTTGAGATCAAAAATAATTCGAAATGCAGCATTAAAGAAATACAGAATTAAGCAAATTAAAATTATAGTAAACGAATAATAAATAAAAACCGAATTACACAAAATTTTAATAAAACAAGTGTTCCCAATATTAACAGGCCCGTTGTAACCAGTTTGACTTGGCTATGGAATACCATTTGCTAAACATACATAAGCTATTGACACCAATTGTAGCCACATTATTTTTAAGAAGATACTACTAATGTGTGCAGCAAACACTTCACCCGTCGGTTGTGATGGATGGCATCGTAAAAAATTATGTGCATTCCGGAAACACACTAAAAATCCACAAATAATTCTACTAAATATGTATGCAGGTGGGCACAAAATGTACAACAAATCAATTCAATTGAATTAAACTTCATTTGACGGGGAGAAATGCATTGAACAGAATCATCCACTACTTACTTTTAATTTTAGAGACTTACATTTTTTAACATCTACTAAATGTGCATAAGTATAATTTATGCGCACCGCTCATTGTCAGTCAAACTATTTAAAAAAAGTATTTTACCTGATTCTAGTATTTACTAGTATTTTTGTGTATGAAAATTAATAAATCGTACGAACTGCTAGGTAAGGTAGTTTAATTAAACTTTTAATTATATTTTAATATAATGCATATTGGGTCTAGCAAATTACAAGGAAACCATGGAGTAATCTAAACCTTTATTATTATTCTAGTATTTTGCAAAAGTGATTCTCAAGAATACACGAAAAGATGCTTTACTTTCGAACGACTATTACAAAATTAGCGAAAACACTTTGTTTTATGCATCGATTATGTGAAGTTTTATTTCAATTCTTATTAGAATGCAATTTGGTTCATGAAATACATAATATATATGTGGTAGCCCACAAGCGTTTTATAAGCGTGTGAGAGTGTTTGGGTTTGTGCATTGTGGACTGAAAGTGGTGACCCTTGTGGACCGGCCCACAAACAACCACGCTTGTGAAGCAGTCCACAGGCGCCAGGGACTGAAACGCTCCTGGGTTATCACAAATACATGTCAATAAATTAAAATACCATAACACTTGCATTAACAAAACTGATGAATCATTCAAGAATTTATATGTGCTTACATTATTTGTGTATACAAGAGTAGTTTAATACTTTATTAAAATAATCAATTTTTATTCATATAATATAATATACATACTTATATTACATTAATTATTGTATTTATTTTTAATTAAAAGTAAAATCAAAAATTAAATTAATTAAATACTGAATTTTTAAAGCGCAATGCTTTCTTACTGCAATTTAAATTGGAGACAAAAACTGCGAATTGTAGTTTTGTTTCGAATTAATTTAATCATCAATTAGAGTTTGTAATTTACAATCTACGGTGCCTGGAGCATCTTATAGTTTTCAATTTTTTGAAGATCACACCCCTTAAAAACCGAACCAACTGTTGTCAGAGTTAAAGAACTCACAGTATTCCATTGAAGGAAATAACCAGATGGAACTTTGTAGCATGCGGATTTTCCATCCAGTGCCTGTCCTTCGAAGATCATCCAGTCAGACGTCCCTGTTATTGCAATGTCAAATATTTTATTTGTGATCCCTGTGTAGGCTCGTGCAGTGACAAAAATTTCGTTTCCGGATACAGAACTCGATCCGTCGTACAAACTGAGGGCGTCGGTGTCAGTGTCGCTGGCTCCCAAGTGTCGGAGAGATTTCACTAAGGCTGCTGTCGTAAGGTTGTATCAGACGACGTCTGAACTAATGTATGATCCACGAGTAGTAGAAAATGTTTCAAAATTTACGTCTCTAAAAAAATCCCACCTGTGGAATGCAGCAGTCAGTTAAAAATAAGAATTATTACAGTTTCATTGCATGACTGATGAGCTAACCTAAAATTAAAAACTCTGTCGTTTGAAGAGTAAAATAAATGTTGTTTTTTGTTATTGGTCTTTTTATAATTAAATTAAAACAAAGGACTTACACTCCTCTTGCGCAAGCTCTGGTTACTTTGGGAAGAAACGAAGTGAAGTGTGAAGTGTCCGCAACGTGTGACTGAAAGTGAAGCCCATTGTCCTGTGCATCATCGTAGAGCCACAATTCCTGTTTGAAGCTGTTTCCAGTGCAAATGAATGCAAGAAGAACGAGCACAAACGCCCACAGGAAACTTCCAGTGGATGCTAAGGGCTTCATTGTTTTTTAGTTTAAAGCAGTTTAAATGGGTGTTCAAAGGCTTTTACTTTTAATATATTTCTATTAAAAAAAAAATTCTAAGCTCCTGACTAGTTTACAAAATACAAAGTAACGCCAATTTGGTTAAAGTGAGGGAGTTTTGTTTTCTATTTATTTAACATCCACATCCACCACTTATAGCGGATTATTATTATCATTGATTACATATTGTTGATCCGAATAGGAAAGCACAAGATTTAAGCTAGATTTAGTAGGAGTCAGTTAGAAGTTATTCATATTTTCGAGTGTGCGTGAAGTAGAAGATAAATAATATTTTTTACAAGTGTGGCCGCCCGTCCAAAGGAAGGGTACATCTTCTACGTTTAGTAACAAAAATGTTGTTACAAAATCTTATGTTACAACGTTGTGTCTTGTGTCTTGAATGTTACAAAATAGTCGACCCTAACAAGGAAAGTACGTTTGGTGGGGCGTCCCGATTTTCATGAAATTTTTTGTACGTGTAGGCATTGACCTTAGTACTT
>JAQFZC010004692.1:0-15586 GCA_034695205.1 Dicyrtoma fusca | reverse complement strand
ATACATTGCAATCTGCTGCCTCTAAAGAAGAAGAGTTCAAAAAATATAGAGGTTGTGTTCAGCAGTGAAAACATGATGGTGATGGCTAAATTTTCGACTTTTGCACTATTATTCTGGGCTCTCGGTTTGCTTCACTCCAATTCAAAAGCGCATACACAGGAATAACGCAAAATTGTTTCACTATATAGTCTAAAAAATAATGCTAGTATAGTCTATATATGTATGTACTGTACACATTTTTAAAAGAATGCTGCATAATCATAAATATTATTCATTTTCAAGCGTAATAAAACATTTTCAAGAACAGTGCCTAGCATCTATTATTGTTGTAGTTGAGTATGCACATACGAATTTGTTAACAATGAATGTTTAACAATGTTATCGGTGTAGAAGCAATGTGACATATGTAAATCCAGTCACGATTTAAAGGAAAGTGGCCCAGCTGTCGTTTTTTTCATTTCTTATTTTGGAATGAGTCCACATAATCCATATTTTTATTACTTATTCTAGCAAGGTGTAAATAAAATAGGTATCACGACAAAATCGTTTCCATTTGACCGCTGTACAAAACACCGCCACCATAATACTGTAAATTGACAATACCGATTGGACATAAGACCGCCAAAAATTTTACTGCGTGGTCATAATGCTTCTGACAAACTTGATCGTAAGACCTTGCACCGCAGGTTTTAACCTCTGGACCGCAGCTCACTATGACCGTGACATAATGTTACTACAAATTAATATGAGGGCGAAGTAAACATGATCACTAGAATATCCAGCCATTTTCTGCCTATTTTTTCCTATTTTATCTCAGTTTATTCCCATTATATCCCATTTTCTTCCTATTTTATCCTATTTGTAATTGGCAATCTGGTGGTTTTACAGCTCAGATTGAAAGCATAGCTATTAGTATTACAAAAGTACTCCTAGAACAGTTTAAGTTCCTTTGTTCTGGCTGGAATATATATATAAAGGACTAGAATATCCGGCTATCCGGACAGAACAAAGGAACTTAAAATGTTAGAATTTAATAGTAATTATAATACTAATAGCTATGCGATCCAAGTATAAATCCAACTTTAACACACTTCACAAAAGGCTAACACCTATTGTTAGTTTCCAAATGAGCCAATAGTAGTTGTACTATTTTTTAAAAGTGTAAAGGACTGTATATTTACACGGGTAACAATGGGTGTTAGCCTTTTGTGAAGTGCGTTATAAAGTTGGATTTATACTTTTTCAAAAATAGCAAGCATGGTATTTAATTCCATCTTCTCCCATAAGCCCATAATTATTATTTACATACCTATACAAATAAAAATGTGCTAAAGGGGTATGTACAAAAATAGGAAAACTGATAGTTTGCACTTTCTTAAAATAGTAAAACTGCTAGGGTAGGTGTGCGTAATTGTGATAAAGACTTAATTGTGATAATTCATAATTTTAATTAGAAAAATTCGATGGAATCATCTGCCTGTTTTATTTTGGATACAATCAGCAGTTGAGAAGATTGTGTGAAATTTATAGCCTGATCGGTTTGAAAACCAGTCTCTCTCTAGTCAAAGATTCTCACAATTAAGTCCTTATCAAAATTAGGCACACCTACCCTAGTCGTGTGTTCTCCGAAACATGTGTAAAATTAAAATACACACCTTTTGTAAACGCATAGGTAAAAGTTGTTTGTTGGGCCTACTTCAGAATGCTTCTTCACCCACGATTTGTGTACGAGCTTGACTTTTTATCCCAAAACGCTGTGGTGTGTCCCTCTGTCTGAGCCGTGGCAGCACACGTTGCACAATAAATTAGTGCATTCTGTGCATGCAGAAACAATCGAACCTAAAATGCAGAATAACGACATGCATTAATAGTACTATCATTACTGTACAACTACGAACAAAAACAAATAGCTGGCAGATGTTGACTTATTGATCTATTCAGACGAATAAACATCGCTTCACTCGGACAGACAAAACGCTTATTTACCTATTAATACTTGTAAAACATTTAAATTGCACTGATCAAACTGAACACCGACCACCACTGTCCCTTATCAAAACTTTGCAAGTAAACTTGAATATTTTTTAGACATTAGTTAAAAAGGTGAACTGATAATGTAATCGTCGACAGAACAACCAAATTACGTAAACATTGTATCAATTTCCTATCCACAGTAACTGCGAACATGTCTGCGGCAGTAAGTTCGTATTTCTGTGGAGCAATCGGGCAAAATATTGCCAATGCAATTGCAGGTGGACGATTAATTTTGGACGTTAAATTGAAGCCACTAAATTCGACTGAGAAACACTTCACAAGTGAGTGTGAATTACTAACCGTTTACTTATCTAGCACGGAAAACGATGTTCAGCCGTTAGAACTGGAATATTTTGTGAAAAAAATGCCTTCTAATAATCCACGAAGTTCAAGAATTATCAAAAAGTATAATTTATTTGGGAAAGAAGCTGGATTTTTTACGATACTTTTGGAGAACATTGACCAGTTCTGTCATGTCCGATTTTGTAAAGCTGGGTAAACTGATTTACTAATACTGGCAACATATAGGTAGTAATTAATTGTGTATACTGCTCATTAAATCCACAGTTGATAGTCAACAGATAAGAAATTGTATAACATTTTTTTAACTTTAATTTTAGCATCAATGTTTTTGAAAAAACGGCTGATTTGTTCCCAAAAGTTGCATATGCATCCGAAGTTTGTCTTTACAGTGAAAATTTACGCCTGAGTAGATACATCCCCAGCAGATGCCTTGAAGGGCATGATTTTCAACATGCAGAGTAAGCTTGATTGATAACTCCAAACTCAAATAAAGAACAATAACAATTTTGGTAATAATTATATTAAACTTTTAGAAATTAATTTTATTGATTTTGTTTTAGAATCGTGCTAAGAAATTGGGCGAAATTTCAAGCAAGGACGTTCCAAATGATTAAGGACACAGGGCATACCGAATTTATCGAAAAGTACGATTTTCTTCAAGAAGTTCATTTTATACCCAATCATGATTCCGAGTCACGGGAGGTTAAGCAAGATTCCTTGGTCGGATTTATTGATCCTGTGGTTAATTCAGTTCTAAAACTTTTAAAGGTGCGTACGCAATTGATAATGATTATTAAGTACAGTAAGTAATATTGTAATATAACATTTACGATTAATTTCAATTTGATTTTGATACATCCAGAATTTATAATGAGTCTCCGTTGTGTGTGTGGTTGGTGTTGAGTAGGAAGATGAAGATCGAGGTCATCAGTATTTCCAACGACTAGCTGTTTACGAAAATGCTAGTATTTCAAATATTTGCCAAGTTTTAGATGAACCGTCCAAGTTTTTAGTTGTTAATCATGGAGACTTATGGAACAACAACATGTTCTTCTCATATGGCGACCAAGGTCAACCGCAAGATGTAAAGTTTTTTGACCTTCAGGTGAGTCTCGGATACTTGAGAAGTTGTTTATTTTAATTTTTAATTCGCTTTATATTTAGGCGAGATAAATGAAACAAAAAACATTATTATATTTTCGTTGTAACTTCTGATTGATTCTTTTAGATAACGCGTGTTAATTCACCAGCTGTTGACATCTCGTATTATTTCAATAGCTTGGAACCGAGCATGAGAAAGCAGAATTGGAAAAAGTTATTAAAACTTTACTACGAAGAATTTAAAATGGAAATCATTCGCTTGGGATTCAACTTGGATTTATCCTTCCAAGTAATTTTCTAAAATTCAGTAGGCACCCTTTTCTTTAAAGTGAGAACAGACCTTTATAAAGATGATTATGATGTCTCTTTGTTGTTTCCATTTGGAATTTTAGGAATTTCTTGAAGACTTCCGTAGAAAAGCTGTTGTTGGATTTCTTTTCGGACTTTGTGGCATAGTTTTCTGGAGTCCTATTTTATCGGAAGCGGCAAAAGATGCTGACAAGAAATCTTGTCCAAAATTATTCACGGATATCGCTCTGATTGCTGCTGAATGGGTAAATAAGCATGAAAAACAAGCTTCGGATATTTTGATAGATAAAGTCGTGGACTACATTGAAGAATTTGATGAAATGGGAGTCGAGTTTTAACATTAAACGTGTGAAGGTCTTGAAACATTAAAGTTAATTTACCAACATCATTTAAATGATATTCTTGTAACTATAGGTTATTTTACGTTATGTTCAAAATCCCCTTCACTTTTCTCAACTATTATAGCTTTGGAACTTTTTCAATCATGAGCATGCACGACAAAATAGCGAAACCATGAATAATGAGAGCAGTTAGATGTAGCTTTATTAGTTTTTATTTTATGAACACAAAATACTTACATATTAATTAATTTTATTGTTAAGTTTAAAATTTGTTCCCGCAAAATTAGGTCCTTCAAATGTTTTAAAAAGGCTAATGTGAGATAGCACGGGTCGTTCCATTAAGAGTGCATATTCAGCGCTGACGGCAGACAAGTTGGAAACGTTGACGTAGAACGCGTTTGCATTCTTGTGTTAACTAAAAATGAATAAAAATACAAACTTTCATAGTCAAGGACAAAGTAAGTTAATGTTTTTCATTTTTATGTTGAAATAATACAGATGAAGATACAAAAGTATGGTATTAGTTGTAATGGGGAACTCACTCCAAGTTGGGAATCATAAGTAATTTCCAGATACTTCAAATTTTTCAGTGGAAGGAATGCAAGGTACCCGGTAACATCAGTAATTAAATGATCCTTTACATTTAATTTGAGTCGCCTCAGGGCTGTAAATATTTTGTGTAAATTATAGTTAAACCAATTTGTTATCCATACGATCGCAGAAAACGTGAAACTAACTTTTAGGCTGCTGACTAATGGCTTACCCTTGAGATGTGTGATTGAAGATCGTTTCTTAATTTTATCCACGCTGACATCAAAAAAGGATCTTTGTTCTAAAATTCGATTGCATATCTCAGTGGGGATTCCAGTGAAGAGTTCATCCATAGGAATAGAAATGGGGGACGCGACGTGTAAATGCAATTCGAGCTCCTCCAAATTAGGCAAAGCGCACCAGAGGGACTCTTGAACTGCTGGCACTGTGAACGGCACGACAAGACGAAGTTTTTTCAACAATGGGAAAATCTTCCCGATCCTATGGTAGGAGACCGTCTCGAATCTAGTTAACGTCAGCATCATCTCCTCAACGGTTTTTGCAGGCTCAATCCCCGTAGGGAAAAATCCATTCCATTCATTCCCCTGCTCATCATTGGCACAGGTCAAGTTGAAATTCTTCAATTTTGGGAAACATTTTCCATACTCAATAGACTCCACAGAGTCCCTCCCATGGAAACCTTTGAGTGTTAAGCACTTCAAATTACTCAATCTCGGCAGCTCAAAGTGCATTCTTCCTATAGGCTCATCGTAAATGATTTTCAAGCTTTCCAGGCACATATCCTGACTCTGAAGGAATTCCGTAAAAACTTCCGGTGACAGATTTGACTCCTTCATGATGACATGGAGCTCTTGCAGTTGTCGTCTTGCGCTGTGAAGGGATCGAATGTTATCGTTAGAAAACTGGGAATCAATTTCCAAAAATCTGCATTTGTCACCAAGTGCTTGAAATGTTTCCTGAAGTAATCTCCCATACTTGTCCTGCCTTCGATTATCCATGGAAGGGGCAATGATCAACGAAAATCTTTCAATATTGGGGGCAGCTTTTACCAGAGCTGGAAGGAAAGTTGAAGATTTCCCGGAAAAATACTTTGTTTGCGACGAATATGACGACATTGATCGGGTTGCCGCTGTTGTGTAGCTTTCAAAGTCGTCATTTGTAATGAGTACAAAAAGAACCTTCAAATCTGGATAGTTTCTCTGATTGAAATTGAGTTTCACATTATTTAAAACATTTTCAGTGAGGGTCACGCTCAAAGTTTGCATTGTAGGGCCAAAAATGTCGAAAAAATTCTCAATACGCTCCTCATTTCCGATAAATAAACAAGTTTCGTCGAGTTTGTAGCTTCCGGTTGGGATGGACTCGTCACTGAATTTCATGACGTCCACGAAATCGTCCAGGATAAAATTGTCACCCAAGTCCACCTGAGCGGACACATTTCGAAGGAGAGGGGTTGACATTTGTCTCCAGGCTTTTGAGACTGTTCGACAGTTCTTGAGATCATTAAGTGTCCCGTGACGGCGAAGGACTTCTCGTAAGGCCCATTGGTTTGTAAAACAAGATGCAATCGTAATTATTATTTGATTCATATTCTGTCAATGATATATTCTCAAATATAAAATAATAATATTATTATTACTTTGGTCTGAATGATGGAAGGATGATGGTTTTCTTTAAGCATTCCTAAAAACTTGTGCTTCACATTATTCAGTATGAGATTTCGTCTCTTTGCACGGTCCGAGGCATTAATCAGTTGCTTTATAACCTACAAATTACCCAACCGAATAATACATTGTCCAAATTGTAATACAATGATTAATTACATACGATTTTTAAAATTGAAATTTTTCAGAAAAATCTAGTTGAATTTTATCTTTGAAATTTTAACTTGCGTCATTTTTAGATTCTAATTGTTTCTGAAGCTTCACGTTCTCCAGCATCTGATCTTGACTGGTGCTTTGTAAGGTCACCAATGTCTAAACATACAAAAATAGAAAATATGTGCAGTTTGAATTAAGCTGTGTATCTAAGTTAGTTTAAAACATTTAGAAAATTGTCGTGGCATTTGACTTTCATCAGTGTTAAATGACTGATCTGTAAACGTCTTACTTTTTTCTGATTGACGGCCTCCGTCTTCAAATCCTCATGCTGTCGCTCCATTTGTCGAGCACGAGCCTGGAGCAGTTTAATCTCTTCCCTTGCTTCCTGTAAATGCTTTGTTATCTACACAATTCAAAATGATCAATCAATCGCCATATATTTTTATAACGACATCCGAAATTACACAGTAATGTCAAACCTTGAAAGCATGAGCATGCTTATCATTAGTATTTCTTTTAAAAAAATAAATAATTATTCAAATCTTACGATGATCTTTTCTTCAATCTGCTTTTGCATTGCTTGCCATAGCTCCATCCAGCGGTTAATCCTTCGCTGGGTCTGCCGCATCTCCTCAATGACATCCGTGTGACCCTGAATCAATAATGTAAGATCATACATATAGTATACAGGTGGTTATATTAATATAATTTATTACAATCGTTTGCATAAATTATCCACATGTGCTAATGAATTCATTGTCAGTAATAGAAGCGCGTTCTATAAGTAATTAATGTAATTATTGAACAAAAAAAATATCTGTAAATTACGTCAATATCTGTTTCCCACATCCCGAAAGAATCTTTACTGCTAGCACGGAATTTGAGTGGCGTCAGTGGTGGAGTGTAGGATCCAGCGGAAACTGAGACTGAACTGAGGATCGACATTATAGTATGACTTTTAGTTGACTGTGTAATTAGTAGTAGCAAACCTTAAATGCTCAACTGCACAGCCACACGCACTACGCACCACTCTCACTTCAAAATCAAAATATTTATCAGCAGCAGTTTCCTCTCATGTAGCACAAAGTAATAGGTAATGGAAGACACATATCTATTAAGCAATAGTTTACGTTAATGACAAAGATTATTTATAGCTATTAGAATTGTTATAGTAATATTTCGTTGATCGCAGTTTTCCTTTTGCTGGGCTGATGAACTAGTGCTGTCTGTATTCACTGACAAGTCCAATATGTACATGTGTATGTCTCCAAGTGCGTGACACTACATTTAGTTTAGTTCCTTACTACTTTTATTCAACAGGCTCACTTTATTGCGTTACTGTTATTTTCTTTACGAACGAAGAAGCAATAAAGGCTACACCACCAAAACTCATGAAGATTGCACGCGTTGACTTTGTCTTTGCCTTCCGTGGGTTCTTCCTAAAGCTTCATACGCACCCAGATTAAGAATTGAGAACCGAACGGAGTTTGCTAGTAACTGCATGTAGGGGTAACTTTAGTCTTAGTTTGCAAAGATTTTGTACTTCCTCCTTGGAGTCGGTCTCAAGACTAATAAGACTAGGGCCAAAGACTAACTAGTAAGCCTTGCAAAGAAACTGCAAAACTTACGCTTTAGACTTCTTGGAGTTTACGACCAGGAGAAATAATCAAGTATTCTGTGTCGTGAAAACGCAGGTAAATATGAAAGGTGTATGCCAAATGTGCAGTTCAATGCTAATAGAAAGCTATAATGATAATAGGTCCTATATATTGTAGTATAACCGTAATATTTAGCATTTAGTACGTAGCGCGTAGGTATGTATGCCCTTACGACTGTAGGTATATGTAATAATAATAATGATGATAATATTTTTATGTGCCAGACTCCCTACACACAGGTAAAGCGTGAAATTCTCATTAGCGCTTAAAGTAGGCTAATCTTAAGTGACGACATGTGTATATTTTACACATAATCAGATGCATGAACACACACACGTGCAATTAATACGAGCACTAGCACTGTAGATACACCTGGCCTGGCGCTATATGTTGGGTATTTTAAAGAGTAAGAAGGCTAGAAGAGTACGGCAGAGTGTCTTGAAGGGCTCTGAGATCTTTTAAGATTGAGAGCTTTAAGAATTGAGCAGTGTGCTATGTGTGTAGTTTGTAATTATATGTGCGCCTTAGGATTGGAGATATTATGTAAATACGTGAGATGTGAAGATCAAATAAAAATATTAGCAACAGCCCCACAATTTGCATTCCTAAATGGTCCTATTTGGAAATCATATTTATGCCATTTTGCCCTAGCTAGGGGTACTATATACGTTAGTAGGTAGTAGGTGCATGTGAATTTCAATTTTGGTTCAGTTCTGGTTCTGGCTGTATAAGGTCGTAATAGAAAAATAAAATAAAATGCTCTCAAGCGCAGTGGAGCCCAACTAATACTCGTTGACAATCACAATCACAATATACAGGAATAAAGTTGACTGTATTGAATTTACGATTTAAATTTATTCTTTTTCTCTTGTGGGTGGGTGTGTCCTGAGTAAATATAAACTCGGAATTTTTCAGTTTTCAAGTCATTAGGAATTAGGAGCAGCATCATTTCGCCTTCACCACTGCACTGCTTGCCCTCCGCTACGTCGTTATATACTCGCATCTAGGGAGTCGTTAGAAGTTTTTGAATTGCCCTGTGCCTAATGTTTATAATGTATCGTAAACTTTAACAGTACTTACATGTACATACGCCCATTAGTGTAGCATAATTGCATTTTTCTATTGCATTGAAAAGACAATGGCAATGGAGCCGTACATACAGCTGGTAATAATAGAAGTTATTTAATTAGGTACTTTCAATTTGTATTCAGTTCATGCATGAATGTACTATTATATTTTGCCACAGCAATGAGATTTTAGCATTAAATCATGTATGTATGTAAATCATTACGACTGCCAGAAGTGCCAGACTGCCTGCTATTAAGACAGCTCAATATTCGACAAAATAATCTTTCTTTACCAAAAGACAACAGAAGATATTTGTACATTATATTATACTATTATAAAACAGCCTTTGATATAAATGATACTTGCCACTTGCAATAATTCCATTCCGACGGATTTTTAAACGATGTTGTCCACACACGGACAACGGACGTTTGTGCGGCTAGTTTTTCCTGTGATATTTAATTATTATAATAAAAGCGTTAGGTATATACTTATGTTTTGAATAAGAAACCGATTCAGGCTCATTAAACACACTAATTTGTATTTTTCAATTAGCATATTAGTGTTCTACCCTTCAAAAACGTAGTAAAATGTGTGTCCAATATGTAACAGAAATAAAGGATGGCATTTATTAAGTCCAATACGTATAAGTATATTATGAAATTGAAAAAAAAAACAGTAACGCAGGTAGTCAGTAATAAGAGTACCGTAGTTGCCAGTAATATATTTATTCCTTGTGTACTGTAGACAGGCAGACATAATATTAAATCGCAGATTTCGTACTAATATCTGTAGTAAAGAATATGTCAGAAAAATGTTCTTCCTAATAATTTTCGTAGTGTTTTAAACGAAACAGATACGCAGAACCCTTATTATTTCCCATGCAAAAGTATCCACTATTTGGTGAGAAGGCTACTGTGTTCGGACGACCCCAATCAGTATTAAGATACGGGAAATTGGAGAATACCGTCATTGAAGGGAGATGGACCTGAAATTAATGGGAAAAAAAATCAAATAATCCACTCGTAACGGAATATTTACCAGAATTAGAATTCGAAAGCCTCAAGTGACATATTAATACGTCATAATCATAAATTAAATACCATTTTGATAGCATTATTCTTTTCTTTTGATGTCATGACAAGGACTTCCCCAGATGTATTATTAAATTCCAAAGAAGTGACGGGTGTCACCAGATTCATTAGAGCTTTCTCCGGCTCTCTAGTAGTTTCCCCAACCTTAGACGAAGATAAGTCTCTAGTACTTTGATACAAATTAACAACACCTGAATTGGACCCACAAGCAAGAAAGCTATCGCTAACAGCTACAGCCGTTCCGGAAACTGTGCCGTGATCCAGAAATTTATCAACACAAAGTCGACTGTTAACATCCCAAGTGTAGACTTCTCCAAGAGCTGTAGAAATAAATAAAAACAATAAAGTTAAAAATACAAAATACAGCAACGTTATATAACGAATTTATTCAATTATTTTATTAATGCACAAACCTCCGAAAGAGTACAGTCGACTGCCGTCATAATTAAAAGCGACACTGGAAACATCTCCATTCATGGACAGAGTTCCAATCATTTCTTTAGTTCTCGTCGAAAATAAGTACATATTCCCGTGATGTCCCAGTCCTACGAGTAGTCTTCCATCTGGGCTTGGTATTAAATTCTATGGTTTTTAACCAACAAACCTTTTAGACACACTTTGGCAATCAATGACTCACTGTAGAAAAAACGCTGTGCCAAGTTACTCATTTACCGATAAAAGTAAATTTTTAAAGATTTACTTACTCGAATAGTTTCTCTCTCGGTAAGTTTATTAGGTTTAATTTTTGAAGTTTCTCCAGAAATCATATCATAGGAATAAAAATGACCCACAAGCCCCGATGATACTAAAATTTCTTGTCCCCCCGTAGAAAAACACGTGTTTCTTAAAGGGAAATTTTCGAAACTAACTGACTGAATTTTTGTATTCTTGGAACCATCGACCTATTAGGAAATCAATTAAAACATTTCAATTTTTTCAAATGTCAACATTTTGCTCGAAATGTATGGGTGATTGGGAGACTTGCTATTTATGTACCTGGAAAAGAGTAACAACTCCAGCACTCCCAGCCACCAAACCAACTTGGGAAGTCGGATGAAATTTCACAGTCCGTATAATTGCCCCGGCATCACGATTTTCGTTGTTTAAATCCAAAACCCGAAATATCTTCAAGTCCCCACGTTGCAACGTCTTTTCATGTCTAATGTACCCCTTTTTATCTTCTGGTGATCCGTCCCCGTGAATGTCAGAAGCTTTTCGCTATACGATAAAACAGATAACAGAGCAATTTTAATAAAATATCTAAAGGGAAAATTTCCTACTTCCCCTAACAACTAACGCTTACATCTTACAAGCTTAAAATAAAAATGTCTTGTTCAATAGATTTTAATAGTAGTCAATTTTTACCTTTCCTACTTTAGTTGCATCCACTTCAGCCCACGAAGGCGTGGGACCATGGACCAAATGAAACTGATCAATAAGACGACTCTCATACTTTGAACCGTGCTTAACTTTTGTTTTAACTTTACGGTATTTCAATCCTTCTTCGTCCCTGTAACAAATTAGAATAGCAAACTTGCATTCATCTTTTCTCTAAATTACACGTTCCCTTTGAACTCATCAAAATCTCCGTGAAAATAAAGTTGGGTACAAATATTAGGTACCTACAAATTGCTAAAAAACACTTACGGAATATCGTCGGATGCATCTTTCCACGCGGGCTCCATTTCGGATAATTATATTACAGAGAAATTAATTTGTTAACTTCTGTACAGAGTATCGTATTAACGGCTGCAAATCAACGACAACTTGACAAATTATTGTACCTTACTGCTTAAAATTTTAAGTTACTTTGAGTATGTAACTGACAAATAACTTTAAAGTTTTTATGTCAATGTCTTTATTCCATCCCACCTTTCCACCTGTGCGTGCATGCAATCTATGCCATGCTATCGATTCACTGCCATGCTTTTCAATCTCCTTTGCCTTTCCTTGCACTGCACTGCAATAAATTGAATTTCAGCGCTAAAATACGACCTTCTGCAAGAATCACTGAAAAACCACGAATTTCCAGCTACCTACCTAATTAATGGCTCAGTGGCTCAGTCAGAAAAAATAAAAATATTTACAATATAAAAATATAATAAATTATAAGTAGGTGTTTAATATAGGTAGTAGTAACCGTCCTTAATGTAATCGGTCCCTAACAATAAGTGTGAACACCGGCTGTCGTTTTTGGTGACAAAAATGTAAGTTTTGGTGCAAATGAAAGCCTATTAATCCACTCTTCTTTTCACCACATAATTAATTTGGAAGTTCCTGCTTAAAAATTCGACAAAGTCAAAACTCAATTTTTCCTTTTTTTCAAATTCAAAATGGATGAACTCAATTTCCAATATTTTGGTTTTAATAAAGTCTTTTTTTTGCTGAAGATATTCACGTGTAGACACATTCTTTAGGCACAATTTCAAGACAAAGTGCTTAATTTTATGTTTTCGTGTTGCTGGCAAATTAAATCGAAACGAAAACAGCCTAAAAATGGGGTAAGGTCCTAAATGTGATAACTCCCTGTTTCACTCATTTGAACAAGGTGAGAGATGTAAAAAACCTTTAAATAGTTTCTGCTGGTACAACATTAACATAGTGCGATGTTGCTTAATATATTTATGTTTTCTGTTACTTAGGGACTTAAGGAAGGCTTCTAACTGTGGCAGCTTTTTGAAAAATAATATTTTCAAAGCTTAAAAAACGAAAACTTGATACTACTGAATAATTAGTAAGGACACCGGAAATATGCTTTATAAATGCTTAAAAATGAGCTTTTTTCGCTACTTAAAAAAGCTCATAAATGCTTTATGAACAAATTGAAAATGCTTTTTATGCTTTTTGATTTCAATGAAAAACGAAAATTTCGGAACAATACTAGAACAGTTTACACTTATTCTGCTGCTGTAACGCTTTAATTTTGATTCTAGTTAACTGATTGCATGAATTTGTTTGAATATTTTAACAGAAAAAAATTTCAAAACAAAATAATTTTAAATAAACCTTTTTTCCTTGATAGCACCCTTTAAGAACACTATTTGTGGCTAACAGTACTTTTTAAGAAACTGTTTTTCAAAAAACTCACTTTTTAATAGATGCAAGTTCCTACTATTTTTTGAGTTAGCATTAACAGTGATCGTGATCATTGATCATTAAAAGTCTAAAATGCTGAATAATGCTCTATAAAATTTCAAAATGCTCAATAATGCTTTATAGAATCTCAAAAGTCTTTGTAGGCTTTTTGAAATTTTATTTTTGTCGAATACCGATTTTACATACTGCCAAAAGATAAAAATCCTGGTCACAGGGGGTCTGAGATGAAATATGCTTTTAAAGGCTTTTTAGGCGTTCCGGTGTCCTTAATAATTAGGATAACTGATTCACATTCCTCAACCAATTTCACGCATTATGATGTAACCGTTTTCAATTTTACCTCCATTCCATTTGACTCTAAAAAATTAATTTCAGTGGCTCACGTTAGACCCGATTAAAATCACTCTGGGTCTTGTAACTGTGGTAGAATGACTTGCAATAGTGGTACCCCCATTTTATTTTCTGTATTAACAGTCAATAGAAATCAAACGCACCTGGTTTTGAATCTTCGAATATTACACTTCCTATAGAAGACCTTCTATAAGAAGGTATGTCAGACTTTGACAGACCTTTGACAGCGAAGAAAAGAGGGGTGTATAGGTAATTATCAGTATCATTATTTACGAGCCGACCCTAATTACTGGTGTTCATCGCATAAATATCAGTCATTCTTCGTAAGTAATAATATTACATGACTTTAGGTATGTATCGTAACAATACATGTACACCAACTTTCTAACGCACTGTTTTAGTACTGACTATCATTAAATTTATTTTAAATCTGGACTGCTACATTTAAGTTTAAACTATGTATTACTATTTAATTATGAATAAATTATTAAATGGTCCATGACAGGGAAATTATTTGTAGTAGTGTAGTTTCTACTCTCTCCTATAATTAGAGCAAAAAATTAAAAATGGTGTTACACGCACATGTGATACACCATTAGAAAGCCCTTGAAGAGTAGATTCTAAAACTGTAAAGGTCATAGCATTTATCCACCCATCCTCATGGTCAAAATCGCGAATTTGTGGTTTTTGTATGCACACATATGGTATTCTACAGGATGTTCGTGGTAATATGTGTAATGCACATACATACTATCAAATACTACAGATAATTTTTAGAACAGTATCAGTAACTAGTAGGGCGAAGCCCCAATTTGTTTATTTAGTCATTTAACAGTTGAAAATGATTGGTGGGTACTTGAGCGAAAGTGAAACAAAGTTACCTGTAGGCCTACGGTCTGTAAGAGGCCAGTTAGAAGAAAAAAAACAAGGGCGCAGCCCTTGTTTTTAATAATATACTATGGGTTGTAACGGCTAAGGCCAAAAATCAACTTGAAGAATATACTATCAATTATTAATAGCATATGACTGGTTTTTAGGGTTGTTGAGCTATCCGCCATCCATTTTAATGAGAGCCATTTAGGCTTGATGACTGACTTTTGTTTAATCATTTGTTTTGTTCTTCAACACAAAACACGTGAATTTAATTAACTTCTACTATAAACTAATTACTAGTTTGACAGTTAAAGTTGTAACAATAACAATATTGAGTTACATTTGGGCGCCTACGTAAGTACCTAGTCAATTTTAATTCCAGATGATGCAACCGTATCACAGCATTAATCTCATGAAAAGTATTTTCCTATTAGTAACGGAGAGTTGTTATGTTTGGTACGTCTTTACAATATGAGAAAAAACAGGACCTAGGTATGACCCTGCAACAGCTCCTGAATTGGTAAGAAGCAGTATATCAAAGAGGCTATTTATTTTAGCATTTGAAACCAAAATAAAAAACTAAAAAGATTCTAGTATTAATTAAAAGATTGACTTTTCAAAAATAGGTGAATGAGGAAGCTATAGATCCGTCCACGACACTCAAAGATCTTAAACATGGCCACCACGTCACTATAGCTGAAGTTAAACACTTGTATATTCTAATGGGCAGGGAGTTGGAATTGGTTGACGAAGTTCCTGCAGGAAACATTATAGGTACTTAAATGTTAATTTACTGGAAATTGTATAAGTTCAAGCAATGTCTACTTAACGTTAACTGTCACTTATTATTTGAACAAATAAATACATGATCATTTAAGTTGACGTCGTATTTTTCTTTTTTGGGCTCACTAAGGCTCTAGCTACACAGGCGAGTAAAACTTACTTTAGTAAAATGCGCGGTAAATAAAAACAGAGAGAATGGTAAA